>JANEYF010003852.1:0-240000 GCA_029963845.1 Rhamnusium bicolor
AAAAAGAATAAATCTATCTTTTCTTATTTGTATGTGCCAGGTGGAAATGAGCAGTACACATAGAGCTCTGTGTGTTGACTGTGCTCATCGAGGCCCCAAATGTGGCACATGGGAACATGAAGACACTAATTGAGTACTGTGTACTGTACTTTCCAGCCTTATTTTAGTTCTTGTTCCTGATCTATCCCATCGTAGATCGAATTCCTTAGCTACGCTACGCTGATGAGGGGCAATAACTCCGAAACACATGTCCGTAGCTGCATAATTGTTTCTTTTTGGGGAATATGGCACTAAACCTTCTTTGTTGTATTATTAATAAAATCTTAATAAGGAATAAAAAGCATTTTATGTAAAAATCGCTTAGATATCCGAGGTGTCTCAACATTACATGACATCTTTTAAGGATATATTTTAGACACCAAATTATGACATTTAAGCTATATTACCTACGAGTATATCCGAAATACTATGTTTGAGATAGAGTGTCAAAACTGACCGGAACTAACTATATATTTTTTTAACATCTTCTGAACCGTTTGGGATATTTTTTTGTAATTTTAATATACGATATTAGGTGTTTTCGTTCAGTAGAAGTTTGGTCATCGACACATCTGGTGATTATTTTTCTAGATCATATCTCTTGTGACAACCCCAAATTTGATCATAACACGTCTGTGGCAATCATAATTATGTATAACAGAAATAAGGATTATCATAAATTTTAGATGTTTTAAATCTTTCACGATTTTAAAATATTTAAGGAAATGTACGTACGTCTTTGCATGTGCATCAAAAGCAAAAATTTAAAATAATAATAATTATAGTTAGTTAATTCATTGACAGGGTATTATTCATTTAATTGACATTTTACAAAAATTTATATCTGTAGAAGTTTAACATTTAAAATTAAAAACAAAAAAGACCTGCAATTAAATGATTAAGTCTCAAAAATATTCACATTCAAAATAAATTGTGAAATAGATACAAGAAATAATCAAAATAACAATTTAGTAGAAAAACAACAACAAACATCATTAATATTAATTCATCTAATGTTCAAAATTCGTTCCATTGGAGAGTGGAGACCCGTCTTAGACATTTTAAACAAGAGAACCCAATACTTTGAAAAAATTCTTTTATTAGTTCTTACCATGTTACATAATGACCTTGTTAATTATCAACTAACATCAAGCAAGGCTATTTGAAAACTCCTTATGGAAAAGTCAAGAAAACAAGATTGTATTTTCACAAGACATATAGTCAGTCATTCATTAATTAGATTATACTCGTATAATCAATAGAATATTAGCAAAGTCCCCTAAAACCATTTTAAATATCATAAGCATATATGTTTGGTGTTTTAAATAATTATAATACAACAAAAATAAATGTCTATTTCCCACCAATATGCGAAATCCTAACTTGAAGAGATTGATGTGTAATATTGGGACACACTGTAGTTGTGAGACAGTATAATTTATAAACTTTTCCATCCTTGAAAATTTTAGAATCACTAACCAAAAAATTAAAATGTTTGATTCTGAGATCACAAGGCACGATCTAAACAAAAAATACTGACACAAAATTAACGAAATGGCAAAATATCAAAAAGAAACTGTGTGTAATATTTGTAAAATTGCCATATACCTAATTACTACGATTACGACAAAATATTATTCATTTACCTTGATCGAAATTTATTATACTCATAAAAAGGACCACCAGTAGAACATCGGCATAATATTACCCATATTCGAACTAGTTCCGCTACTTGTCGAATAATCAACTAATTTTTGGGACTAATCTTCTAATAGTTACATCATATAATAAAAATAGTAAAATAAAAATTCTCAAAAGTTCCAGTTTTAAAGTAAGTTTACAATACGTACTAAAAGAGTCCGACATGATTACAACAGCGATTAAACCTCTCTAGAATGACCTTATTTTATTCGATCATAAGCTTGCAGTTAATGATAATGACATTTCGAGCAGCAGTCATTAGTGCATTGATAATATTTCACCAGAACGATGCAATGGGTAATTAATTTATGCATTGAAGAAATTGTGTCTTTTAGAAATTACAAGAATTTCATACAGAGTGGCATGGAAAGTATTTGTAATCGTCTGTGATAATTTTATATTCACAAATTACATTTTTCGAGCTAATCTTTCCATCTCCCATTAAATCTATGATAATGATAATATATTAATAAGTTCCATGGAAACAATTATTGACACAATTGTATCCAAGAACACTATCTGTCGAATAAATTTAATAGGAGATAGAAAGATCGGCCCTTAGGTGATTATTTATTAGATAGAGCTATCTAATTGTTGTCCCTAAAAACATAAATAAATATGTTGTATGTATTACCTTGTACTTGGTTCTATTACTGTTGCAATAAACAAGTGTCTACCCTGTACCTTATTTATCAAATTGTTGCTATATTTTTCCTTCATCTTTCTAATAAGATTGCTCTTTCTCTATGCAGGATATTCTAAGGAAGATGTTACACACATGGTTACCACCGCCGAAGATATACCTAATAGAGCGCATTTTCGAACTAATTACGGACTCATAAATAGTAAAGAGGGATAGGAAGCAATTGATATCAAATGCAAATGATCTGGAAGAGCTGTTCCAACTATACAGCTACTTTGAAGAGGAGAACGAGGACTTGCAATTGGAGAAAATTATTTACAAAAAACCAGTAGGTTAAATTAGCAAATTTAAAAGGCCGTTGCCAACATATTCTCTTTCGGTTGATTTGTTTTTAACACGCTTTTATTAGCTTCACCTGTATGTTTGCTTGCTTGTTTGCTTGTTTGTTTGTTTGTTTGTTTGTAACCGACTCTTTGGACTCGATTTTGACCCACTTTAAACGGACAGATTTAATTGAAACTTTGTACACTTACGAAGAACTGGTAACAATACAATAATTTGATAAGTTTATATCATTATCCTGATTAGGATCGCCAGTCCTTTCCTCACGTATCCTCTGCGTGAGAGCAAAGGCTTAATATGTAAGTACATTCCGCGATTGTCAGCTAGGTCGCGGTGGTCGAGCGGGCTAAGGCAGTCGACGCGAAACGACAGACTCCTGGGGGCGTGAGTTCAAATCCCACGGCTGATATAAGAAAATATTTTTTTTTTCAGAAATATCTGTTGAATCGTAATAATATGTTATAATATCAGCATCAATAAGCAATATAAATATAGTTTAAAACAACTAAAAAACACGCTTTCATAGCACATCAAACTAAAAAGTGAAAAAATAAATATAGTTTAAAAAACTAAAAAACACGCTTTTAAAGCACATCAAACTAAAAAGTGAAAATAATTATTAATATAAACTGGGAAAACAATAATGAACGAAAAATACTAGTATTATTGTGAAAAAAGCGTGGGGCGCTTTGTGCCACATTTTTCGTATATCGAGCAACCCACGCTTTTTTCACAATAATACTAGTATTTTTCGTTCATTATTGTTTTCAGTTTATATTAATAATTATTTTTCACTTTTTTAGTTTGATGTGCTTTAAAAGCGTGTTTTTTAGTTTTTTTAAACTATATTTTTAACCACGTTTTTCGCGAAATAAGGACAATACAGTTATTATATTTTGATTTTATTTATGTACCGTACATTCATTTTTTTGTCCCACTTAAATGGCTGTAAAATGTTTATTTTTGAGCTAGAATGTTCATTAAAAACAAATTAAAGGATTTTTCATAAAGTTTTATGCTGTCAAGTCAAAAATATTACAAACAGGCAAATGTCAAAATTATAATATTTCCAATCTCAGTGTAAACAGTCCATCTGAACCGAAATAGTATTTGAACATAACGGACGATACCTGTTTGGTCGACACCCATGGCATGGATGTAATTATGAGTGTACTCCTTTGTCGGACATTTTATAGTGTTTACAGTGAGATTGAAAAAACTATGCTCATATTACTCTTTTTTATGGGATATCCTGTGCATTTTCATACGTTTGAAAAAAGGCTTCTCTTGATTCGAAAATATGCATAGATGCCTTTTATTTTTATTAGTTTAGCTCAAATTAATTAAAATTCGATCAAAAACGTACTTTCCAACGGTATCAAGATATCCGAGCTTATCGTTTTGTTTTACAAATGTCATTCTTGTGAATCTTGTGACAAAATAAGCCCCATTATTGGTCTGATGCAAATTCGTATCAAATACAGGAAACTCAGTTTCAAGGTCGACAGTCTGTTAGACCCGTCGTTCACGGAGTACTGGTTTGTGACAAAATTGTTGAGAAATTGAAATCTCAGAATGGTTAGATACTTTTTCTCGTACACGAAGAGACGCAAAAGTAACTAGAAATCTCGCGATTGTTCAGCATTCTGCAATATGTCTAGTGATTTAACTATAGAAAGTTTCCATTTATCAAAGAAATGTCCGGATTCAAGACAGCAGTTTATTATGTGTGTAATAATTTAAATTTGAATTTTAATTGATCATCAAAACTATTAGTGAGAAAATACTTTTAAGTTTGTTCACAATTTTTGACTGGACTAGACACAGATAAAAAATAGTTATTAATTTCACTGGGCTCTTTTAGTGCAGAAAGAATATTTATAATATGTTTTTGCTATATATTCAAGTTTTTTATAGCAGTCCAAAGTGTTCTGTTGTCTTTGCAATTTAGACTATAAGCCAAATATGCAACTTTTTCTCTCCTAATAGCACTAAGCGTAAGATTTCGAGGACCCTTATAATGGTTCCAATCTTCTCGTAGTTCAGTCTTGTTATAAACACTTAAAGCCTTTTTACGATCTTTCATCATTTGTTTGATAGAATTAGTAAGCCAGGGAGCATAAGGCTTAGTAATGCGTGATATCATTATGGAGCATGCTTGTTAAATAAAATTAAAATTTGTTCATATGTAGAAGATAAACAACTATTATCCTGTATTGCTCGTCCTCCTCAAAAAATCAATCACAATTTGTTTGTAGTAAATATATATTATGTTATATCCAGGTCCGCGAAGAGTCGTTACAGGCCCAAGGGTAAAATCAAATTGGCGAGTCCTCTTAGATTGGGACAAATCAAAAGTACTACTTTTTAGTGCACATAATTTTTAATTTGAAATACATTATTTACAAATTGGTAAATTTTTTTTATAATTACTAAACTTATTTTAATAGCGATGGTGCCGGGCCCAGTCCCGGGGCTGGGGCACCGTCTACCTCCCTCTCTCGTCAGCTCTGGTTATATCCATAACCCTCCTACATAACTCTAGACACATGCGCACCAATAGAACTATTTAATACTATTTCTTACCACATTATGCATTGCGAATTACTAACATCTGAAGTTTTGCGACTTTACCTGAAAAAGAAAAAATCAAATTAAAATCTCTCTGCATGTCCATAAATAATGATACTGCGCCGATTTAATACATATTAATGACGGCAGAGACTTTTTATAGTATCAATTAAATGATTAACTACATAGATACATGAATAATTTATTGTATGAACTCGGCATTTAGTACCTCATTAATTAATAAAATATTGTATAAATTATTGCAGATTTGCTTTTCTCAGCTTTCCGGTGATTAAATGTAGGTATTTTAACTTGTACAAGTTTAAATTCATGCACTCGACTCAATATCTTGTAGAAATTTTCCAGTTTATTATTTTATAGTGAGCATTTAACAAATTAATATTCGTATAATATTGTTATCAATTTGCTATTCTTTCAACGGATCAGTGTACACCAGCACTGGGAATATTTAGTTAATAAAATAGAAAAATACAGAAAGCTTGAACAGTTTCATACACAAAATTAGAAATATGACCTGGTATTATATAAGGTGTTTCCTACATGCGTAACAATTATTTAGGATGTAATTCCTCGAATATTTCATGAAGAAGAGTTCATAAATATTTGTACCTCGATAAAATTCATCGAGTTGAGGAAAACGAAACAAAAAATAATAAAAACTATGGCTCTGCAAATGTTGTATTTTTGAATCTACAACATAAAAAAGGAATAGATATTGTCATATCCAGAAATTGGCACACAATGGGGGTAAATTGTGCTAAAGCACCACTATGTAAACTGATATTGAACATTTATCTCTACTATTTCATATGGATTCACTTCGGCCCAAACATAAGTGTTATGAAAATTCATGATGGCACTTCTTGAAAAGATAGTTTTGTCGATGACGAGAATCAGAGATTACATCTGGTATTCATGGAAGTCCTGGGAAGACCATTTATAGTTAGGCCACAGCAAATAAAAGGCAATTTTACGCTGAAATCAAAAATGCATACATATTTTTAAAATGTGCCCATTTTGACTCTCTACTACTTTCATAAAAAAAGAATTTTCTAAAGTCTTCTAATATTTTCAGCAGTTTTTATAAATATTCTTTTTTTTATATTGTTGATTCAAAAATAAACCGTTTTCTCGTATTATCCAAACTCGATGTAATTTAACAAAAAAAGAGGACCTCTTTCGTTAGAATAAAATTGTTTTCATAAAATGGGCTCGAATTCAGAAAAAAGCTCTCTTGCATGAAAATGCGTATCCAATGGAGCTCAGTCCCGTACCTATGCCACTGATAAAGTTATTTCAAATTTTTAATTACCAAAATAATCTAAATCCAAAATACAATAAACATACCAAGTCTCATCTTAATATCTCCATGCGAATACTTCAAAAAATGTTCCATGGAAATATCTTCACACTCTATAGGTTAGGTTAGGTTTGTTGTGAGTGGGTCTCAGTAGACCCTCCACTGCGGCCATCAGCAGGCCTATTGTGGCTCACGCCTAATTATATTTCACTCCAATAAGTTCAGTCTCTTAATGAAACTGATAACTTTATTGGGTGAGAATGTGTCCAGATCCTCTGGCAGCAGTTGCCCTTTGCCAAATATTGAGAATCGGATCCTCTCCACAGCGGGACAGGTGCATAAGATGTGGTCTGCCTTCTCATCATCCTCCAGGCATAGACGGCACTCGGCGTTTTCCGCTAGGCCGAGTTTATGCAGATGATAGTTTAGTCGGCAGTGCCCGGTATATAGGCCTGTTAGAGTTTTCAGGTTTATCCTGTTTAACTCTAAAAAGTTTCTTAGTTCTCGATTTCAAAGGGTATTTTATGAACGCCTTCGAATGAACTAATCCTGGTAACTCTTGCTGGAGAGTTTGCCTTTCAGCTCAGGTTGAGATAGCCATCTTGGCCGTACTTGAAGATATGCCAAGTATTGGTTCTGGTCCGATGAATCGTGATCCCGCTCCTTCTCTGGCTAAGTCACACTCTATATGTCGTACTGAGGAAACACTCTTATAAGTTAATAATGCACTAGCAGTGTAAACTTCATTATGGCAAATAATGAGGTCCAAACCTAAATAAATATTTGAAAGAAAACTTACTAGCCGATCATATTTTCTCTCCTGAAACTTTCTCTTTAACAAAATAATAAATATTCCCCAATTTTAAACAAATTTTCTTTAAAAAATCCTTTATATTTCTGAAAAGTTCAGACAATATACAGTTTAAAAAACAATGCGTCATCATCGATCTCAAAATTACTAGAAAAGTTTTTTTTTACTCAAGTTTTTCTGGATAGATATTATTCCTATGAATATACATAACGTGTTTAATATATGCATACACTGTGTATTTATGTGTATAAAAGGATACTCTTTATACATGTGTGTGTATGCGTGTATGAGCTGGTCTGTCAAGTTAAATATTGTTTAATTAATTATTGCAATATTTCGTACTTAGTAAGTTTGTGGTCAGGGTTAAGTCCTAGAAAAATCATAATTGTAGGGTAAACTTCGCCCTTCATAAAGACAATATTAATTACTATTATTATGTAAAACGTTTATAAATAACATACATATGTATGTCATCTATGAACACGTATTTCTACCTACATACACAAATATCCATGGTATTATCCTTAAATTGAATTCAATTTAGTACAAAATGAGGATTATCCCATGAAAATAAATCGATGGGGCATGTTTTACTGCACATAACAAGGCATTGAAAGTTTGCACATTGTCCATTCAGGAATTAAACATTTGAATTTGCAGGCCATCCAACTGGATATACTTTCAAAGGGAATTGCTCGAAATCCCCTAAATATGAATGTCAAGGGATGTCTTTGTAAATCACCTTCTAAAACGATATCGCCAGGTGGTCGGCAAACATAAATTTTGTCATCCGCTCTATGTTACAGTGTTTATCTAAGAAAACTGCATGAAATAAAGTCGAGATTTATAACACTATTGACACATGTGATGTTTTCATTGAACGTGACATCAATAAGAAACGCTAAATGTGCATGTGAGCATATAAATTAATGATCTTTTTCATGTATAAACTGAAAAAAAAATTATTTGCCGCACCTCTTGAAGGATGAAATATATTTTTTAAAAATAAACATGTGGCTAGACACGAACCATCAAGAAATAAGTTTAAGTTTATGAAACTTATCTAATGAAGGAGACACAATCATCTCACGCACGTTTAAGAATTAAATAAAAGTAAGGATTGAAAATTATTTTATAGAATTGTTTTCAAAATCAATGTATAAAATATTATTAAACTGGTAAAAATGTACCGTTAAAGAATAATTTCGAGTAATTGATTTACAAAAGAAATAGAAATAACCTGTGGACACTGTAGCCGAGTGCATAAGAACGTTTATGCTTACTTGAACGAATGTGCGTCTTCATCCCGGAACAAATTGAATATTTATTTGAAATTAGATTCCCACTGAAGTAAATTATGGCCCTAGATGGTTTGGACTCCACAATAAAAAGTAGGGCCTCGTCACTCTTTTCTAACACAAAATCTCTGATTTTCAGGAGGTTATCTCGGTGACTATCAGACGGTTATGAAAACGTTTAAGAAAGATTTCATTGGGTGCCTCGAAAACACCTAGATGACGTCTTAATTTTTTAAATTTCAGAATCTTCAGAGACCAATATCTACTTTTTTTCTAAAAAAAATACACGTTCCTTAGCTACAGATTGAACCATGTAAAAATGAAGCATGTACATGGGAAGAAGTAGCACATTTGCTAACGCATTTTATTAGTAAACTGTGCATAAGCTACAAGGGTGTGAGTTGCTCTTTATACTTTTTTTTTATTTAATGAACCCCAAGAAATCTCTGTAAAACTTGTACGGCATTCGCGAAACTTTCGATTTATTAGTTTTCATAGGATTATGCAGTGACTTGGTAACCGATTAATAAATATTCTTCAAATATATACAGTATATCTTGGATTGTTGTAAATCCACACGGCAAAATGGACCAATAATTCTGGGAATCATCTATAACCAAGATGTATCATGTTAAAAGTCAAAATACTGCTACAATGAAAATGTTATAAACAAATTTAAAACAGGCCTTATTTAATTAAGATATGAAAATAAAATAATTAACAAATATTAATACAGAAATAAATGGTATGGTCTACGTTAATGAAACGGATTTTTATTTAAGCAAAAGGGTTTTCGTAACTATAATGTTTAGAACTAGATCAGCGATCTTCTGTTAAATCTGATAGTATGAAAAGCACTAAGTGCATTGAGGCACATTAGAACTATGAAATGAATAACACCATCTAAGAAAATTGTCTAATATCAAGTATTTTGTTGTCTATGAATTAATTGTCACTGATAGTATGAGAAGCACTAAGTGCATTGAGGCACATGAAAACTATGAAATGAATAACACCGTCTAAGAAAATTGTCTAATATCAAGTATTTTGTTGTCTATGAATTAATTGTCACTGATAGTATGAGAAGCACTAAGTGCATTGAGGCACATGAAAACTATGAAATGAATAACACCGTCTAAGAAAATTGTCTAATATCAAGTATTTTGTTGTCTATGAATTAATTGTCACTGATAGTATGAGAAGCACTAAGTGCATTGAGGCACATGAAAACTATGAAATGAATAACACCGTCTAAGAAAATTGTCTAATATCAAGTATTTTGTTGTCTATGAATTAATTGTCACTGGGGTAAAGGAGGTTCTTGTCATATCTCTTCACCAGAACCACACTGGGACAACTTAAAGTATAACGAATGGAGAAAAATGCGTTTAAAGCCATTTTTAAAACTTGTCATAAAAGTCATATTATATAAATAAGAATACCAGGTTGAAATTTTATATATAAGTATATAAATACCTCTAGGAGCCTATACTGGGGATACGTTGTTTTTTCTTAATTAGAACAAAAATTCTAAGATGTCTGAGTGTTTTACTGAAAATATATATCATACGGTTACCAAATATGTAAAAATATATTTTAAGTGTTTTTGAATGTTCTAGGTAAAGATTTCACACTTATTTTTGGCCCACAATATCTTACAGTTGTACCATTACGTATGGTGAATTGTTTTAAGATGGGTTTTATATAAATGATAATAAACATATTTACATTTTAATCTTGAAAGTAAATTTCGTATCTTCTTAATTGTATTTGGTATTTGTTAGTCCCACCTTAAATATCCAACAAATACTACGCCAATATATTTCATTGATATTGCTTCTGGTATTTTAGTATTTGCGCCGACATACAGGGTGGGGCAATAGCGCGTCGGACTTCGATATCTCGAGTTCTACGATAGCCAAAAATTAAAAAAAAATTGCAAGTAGATAAAAAAGTCTATAACCGGAAATTATTTTCGAATAGACAGGACAAGCCAAGACAGAATTTCAGGATCAAGTGCCTCTTTTTTAAATGGAATGCTATGTATATCAGTACATTTTTTGAAATCCATTTCTAGATTTTATTCATTCTTAGACTATTATTGACCATCTCCCAACCACTTGGATATAATGAATTTTTTTGTTGAAATAATGCCATCTGTAAATGCATATTAAAAAAAATCACCAACGGCAAAATTATGGGTTTTAAGAAAAACTTCTGTCAATACTAGTTACGAGACATCTAATTAATGTTTTTGGCTCATTTTTACTTCCTAATAATGTACAAGGTGGCCAAAAATTATTTTTCAATTAAGAACTTTTTAAATTGAATTTTCTCAATTTTTTCAAATGAAACACCCTGTATAATTTTTTTGACGATGTGATGTAGAAATAAAAAGTGAACATTTTTTGTAAGTACTTCCCTATGGCTAATTGCAACCATTTTCGTTTTATTGAGCAATAGGTACAAAATTCAAGAATAAACTAAAAAAGGAGGTTTCTTCAAATAATTCATTAGAAAAAATTATAATAAGTGCTCCACATGTTGCCCATTTGGATTGACACACGGCTCTATGCGCTTTTGGAATGTGGCTTCTACTGTTCCTAAAATTGCCGTTGTGATAGATCTAAAAGCAGTTATTATTATTTCCTTCATATTTTGTACTGTTGTTGGTGTGTCTATATAAACAATTATATTCACGTATCCCCATAAAAAGAAATCCATTTTTGTAAGACTTGGGGATCTAGCAGGCCATTTAGTGGGTCCTTTCTTCCAATCCATTGAAGTGGGTAGGTATTATTTAAGTGGTCTCTCAGTTGTCAATCAAAATGGGCAACATGTGGAGCAGTGATTATATTTTTTTCTAATGAATTATTTGAAGAAACCTCAATTTTTTAAGTTTATTCTTGAATTTTGTACTTATTGCTCAAGAAAACGAAAATGGTTGCAATTAACTATAGGAAAGTACTTACAAAAAAATGTTCGTTTTTCATTTCTACATCACATCGTTGAAAAATATACATAATATACACCATTTGAAAAAAATGAGAAAATTCAATTTAAAAAGTTCTTAATTGAAACATAATTTTTGGCCACCCTGTACATTTTTTAGGAAGTAAAAATTATTTAAAAACATGTCTCGTAACTAATATTTACATAAGTTTTTTTTAAAACCCATAATTGTGACTTTGGTGATTTTTTCAATATGCATATGCAGATGGCATTATTTCAACAGAAAAATTCATTACATCCAAGTGGTTGGGAGATAGTCAATAATAATATAGGAATGAATAGTCTAGAAAGAGGCTTCAAAAAATGTACGGTTATACATAGCATTCCATTTAAAGGAAAAAGCACTTGATCTTGTAATTTTGTCTTGGCTCGCCCTGTATAAACTTCATATGAAATTACAGTATAACCTGAAATACTGAATATAACACAGTACAAGACGGGAAGCTGCTGATATACATTATGTATAGCACTGGTCGTAATACTGTACCTTGAGGTACACCTTACCTAACAGATTTAAAACAACTTAGGGTTTCATTGATACTAACACATTATTTTGTGTTTTAGATAGTTTTTCCCGTAACTTTTCGAACAGCTTCTTATGTAAATATATATATATATATATATATATATATATATATATATATATATATATATATATATATATATATATATATATATATATATATATATATATATATATATATATATATATATATATATATATATATATATATATATATATATATATATATATATATATTACATAAATATTTTACTCATTCTTTTTAAATTTATACATATTCTATTCTAGGGCTAATACTTAGGAAATTTCCAATACATTTTATTTTTATAAAATGTGCCAAACAGTGGTTTTCTGGAGCACATTAAAATTTGATGTTTTATATTGATATATCACGTTTAATCTAGTCACACATTTTGTACGTACAAAAAAAACTAAAAAAATATTACATTTAACACTGATCAGTAGGCATAAGACTCCAAGCCAATAAAGTTTTCGATTTAATTTACTACTTTCTTACATGTTACATATTTTCAGGGTCCGGATTTGTATTCCATTTTTCAGAGTCTGCATTTATAAATCAAATATAGATATTAATAAACACGCCATATAAAAATTCATCTGGTGTGTTTATTTATATACCTGTGTAACATATGCAATCAGTGGAATCAGGATTGAGACAGAGAATTGCGCTACTGTGCGGGAATGAAGGATTTTCTCGTATACAATTATATTGAGCTTGTCAGCTTGTCCGATGATGCTGTTGGTGTCCCTAGTTGTAGTTTAGTAATCGTAGCAATCTGACACTATACAGGTACATGCGTGAAGGTCTTTGTCGCATAAAACGCTCTCCGCAATGGTTCCGTCATTATCGTTTGTGCATAAATTACAACAAAATTATTGTAAACTACAATGACAGCAACAGAAATTTCTATAAAAAGTGATAAAATGGTTGTTGCGTGTTGCATGAACATCCCTTCAAACCTAACATGTCTTGGAAGTGTTTGATTTATTACCTACCTAAATTTTCAGATAAAAATGACTGTATAAAATAAAAAAATACTATAGGTATTTATAAATCATTATCATGTTAGGTTTGAGAGGATGCTTGTGTAGTGCTCAATGGTTGCCTTATTGTTTTTTCTAGAAACGCGTAAATACGAAGCAAATAAAATGTTATATTTTTTGAAAACAAAAGAAATGGTTGACAAATTCTGTGTACTCCATGCAATCGACATTACGCGTATTTGATACACGCCGCGATTTTCTTTACCTAGTTGCCATACATTGCGTAAAACATTTCTACCAAGTATATACAAAAATGTTTTGAATTATAGAGGACGCACGAAATAAATTTTTGTGGGTGACAATGGATGAAACAACCGACTTTCTGTGTAATAAGGTTGTTAATGTTATACTAAGAATTTTGAGTGCTCAAAAGGCTTTGTCTCATCAGACAGCAAAAGTCGGGCTATAAACAATAAATTAAAAAATGTTTTTTTTACACAAGAACTTGAGATACAAAACAATATGCGTAAAATTCGTGAAAATTATCTGCGCGGTTTGTCAGTACCTGCCAATGTGAACTATTTAGAATTTGCACCAATAAGCTCGGTAGATGGGGAACGTTCATTTTCCTTGTAAACGTGTGTACAGACCAAATGGCTCAAATTTAACAGATACGAATGCAGAACGTGACCATGCATGCTAATGCGATGGGGGGACTTTAGTTATTCTGAATATTACATTGTATCAAGCGGTATGTATTTCATTATTAATTTTATACTTTTGCTTCAATTTGTCTAAGTATGTAATTCTGTCAACCATATGAGATAGCACTAGCTGCCGGTCCTGGACTCTGACGTAGTATCCTGACCCTGCATATTTGTAAACAATATTTCCTAAATCTACCTGAAAAAGCCTGTAAAATTATGTGACACTCAATATTAAAAATATTTCATCATAACATAGCATGCCTCTAAATAATAGAAACAGAAATTATAATTCTACGAAAAGGTTTCAGTTTTCCAATGAAAAATGGATACAAATTTATTAACGCTTTCTGTACGAGTATAGATGACAGAGATAAGAATTGTGTAGCATATGAGAGTAATATAAGAAATTACCAAAATGTGATATGACCAAAATACAAAAAAATATATATGATGCTTTGTTATGCAACATTGTTTGTAATGCTGTTTATTTCATAGAGGCAAGTCATTAATTTAATGTAAGTAATAAAAGAAATCAACCATATATGGCAGTTGCGGTGTATGTGAATGGTACATTAGTGAAGTTATGCGTAGCTACCAATAAAAAAAGTAATTTAAATAACATTATATGCATCTTCTATCATGGCTCAAAGTATCCTCTTCACACCTGAATCAGGTCAAAATTGCTTTAATACAGAATTTTTTCTTTCTATAATACATGTACATTGCACCACAAATTTTATATTTAATATTTTAACCGTTTTCATACATTAAAAACCGTAAAATGATATCAGTCATTATTAGGTACCTACAATTCTATTGTAGTGTTATGTCTTTTACAAAGAATAAAAATAAGAGTATTTTTAATTAATTTTGAATTATTTTTTAAATACAATTAATTAACTTTTTTAAATAGAATGGCACTGACTGCGAATACTAACATTTTTGTTCGTATTGTGATAATCTCACTAAAAAAAGTATAGTTAAGTAGGTACCAAAATAAAAAAGACATGTAGGTAAGCCCAACCTTTCTAAAAGATTTGGTGTATTTAAAAAAAACACTTATTCTTATGACTAATATGGCAGTAGCCAAAGTTTTCTTACACAAAATATTATTTTTGTGATCACGATTTACACTTAAATAATTTATTGGAACTATTATATAATAAAAAGTCGTACCAACAACAATATAAAGAGAAAACAAAACTGTATAAAGAGAAAAACAAAACAAAACTTTGCGCTCCAAAAGAAAGCGCAAAGTTGCACTTTTTCGAGGAGTGAGCGTTAGTTACCATGGAAACCATAATAAAGAAACGTCTAGTGTATCTGCGACGTTTGACAAAAAATAATAATAAATAAATTACCACTAATCTAAAGTACTCATTTTCATCAGATTATATAAAGTAAGCTGGTATAGTAGCCACGGTTTTATTAACCAATATTTCGTTCTTAGGGAGTTTTCCTCCACTAAAGGGGGGTAGAAATTTACTTTCTTATAAATAATTCAAAGAAATAATATCAATTTTAAATAGGTACATAACTATATTATTACGTTAAATAAAACAAATTACCAACTTTAGTTATACAAAGTAATGAAAAGTTAGTTATTATTATTATTATAAACTCCCATTTTCTGATATTTTCATTTTACTAATGGCGGTAGGAATATAAATATATGTTTTCTAGTAAATAATTCAAAAAAGAGGCATAAAATACATTCAAATAAATATACATAAATTACAATTACCACAATTTACCAACTTTAGTTACACAAAGTAATAAAAAATTAGCTATTTTTATAGTAATCTATCGTTTTCGGAAACTTACATTATACTAAAGGTCGTAGAAATTTATATTTAGTAAATAATTCGCAGTATCTATAATTCACACTGGTGCCCAAATTATTGCGTTAAATAAAAAAATACAAACTACCAACTTTAGTTACGGAAAACAGTTCAAAAATTGCTTGGTAGTAACTCATTTTTTATTTTTTAACAATTTTGTGCTACTAAAGGTAGTAGAAATAGCTATTTTCATAAATTCAATGAACTTATAAAGCTTTCGCACAGCGCAGACGAATATTATGTTTTGGACATAGGAGGCCATGCTTGCCGCTACTGTTAGCAAAAAGTAACAAATAATTATTTGATGTGTCAAAACGTTCTTAAAACAGCTATTTGTGTCAAACAAATTTATTCTTATAATTATCAGATAATGGAAAGTTTTGAAAAGTATAATTTACGTGACTTGTAAAGAATTGTGCCATGTTCAAATACGCCATTCCAGTTTAATATACTTAACTGCCCTAATTGAAAACTGCGACCAAGACATGTCAAAGAATGGTTTGTTTAAGAAGATTCAAAGAAGTCTACTACAAATGTCGACCAAATATAATTATTTTCTCAGAAGAAGACTGAATACAATCGTTTCAAAGTATATGTCATCAAACACAGACATTTAATACCCTTTAATTCTTCGCCTTGCTTTTCACCACTAAAGAAGGAGGAAGTGTCAGAAGAATTCCAAAAACATTTAGATTTTGTTATACATAGATATAAATGATAAGATGACAGTATTTAAATAAATAATTAATAACTAAAACAATTTTTTATTTTATTTTGCAGTAAATACCATTTTAACAAACATTTCTACAAAAACATGTGTAGCGCAAATTGATGCTCACGTTTTGAAATCTGAACTGCCAAATTTGAGGTTATCAATAATTATCAATTTTTACCAAACATTTTTATAAAAACACTGGTTGTAGAAAAAATCCTGTGTGTAATTAGAGCGCAAAGTGACATTGCCGCTCTCGCGAGATAACCGCGTTCCGCTACGCATCGCGCGTCAAACTTCTCGCTCAGAGCGACAATATATCACTTTGCGCCCTTAATACACAAATAGCTATTTTGTATTCCGACCGTAAAGTCGGATTTCCGAGATTAAAGTCCAAATTCCGAGATTAAAGTCCGAATTCCGAGATTAAAGTCGGGATTCTAAGATTAATATCGGAATTCCAGGATTAAAGTCGGAATTCTGAGACTAATGTCGGAGTTCCGAGTTTAATGTCGGAATTCCGAGATTAATATCGGAATGTCGATATTCCGACTTTAATCTCGGAATTCCCAGAATAAAGTCTGAATTCTCAGATTAAAGTCGGAATTCCGAGATTAAAGATGGAATCTCGGAATTCCTCCTTTGCTCTACAAGACATTTGCTTATCACCGTGAATATGTAACTTCGACTTAATATGTCTTGTGCCCCATTCAGGAATTCCGGCATTAATTTCGGAACTTCGACATTAAACTCGGAATTCCGACTTTGATCTCGAAATTCTGACTTTATTCTGGGAATTCCGACTTTAATCTCGGAATTCCAACCTCGGAATTTGAACTTTAAAGTCGGAAAAAATTTGTCGTTGGTCCTTCTACGTTTTCGTGAGAACAGCTCAACGGTAAGTTAATAATATGGTGCATGTAACATCATAAGTTACGTGGCATTTTCAAAGAACTTACGAATACAAATGGTTGAAATACATGTACGAACCCCAGTTTAATATGGTACAGCGAAGTTCGACTAAGATAATCTTTGCCGTAAAGTCCAACAAGTCAATGATTACGATACCAACTGTCAGTCACAAAACAAGGAAAGGACTAATATTCAATGATTCACTATGCCACTAAAAACTTTTATAAATAAATACTGTATTGCAAGCATAATAAAAAATTAACATATAAAAATAAATTTTGATCTTAACAGAACTTTTTTTGAAATTATGGTATTCTAATGTGAGGTAATTATAGTTAGTGGCGGATCACCGCACAAGCGCATGAGGCACGCGCCTGAAGCCTCTCAGGCCTCATCCTCAAAAACCAAAAATAAATGTTTATTCTCTTAATATTAAAGTTATAAAACAATAATTATAGGCATTAGGCAAATTGTAATACACATTTTCTAAAACCTGAACGTATCCAATCCTGTTGATATGTATAAATTATTATTAACTGACAGACTGCAGTCTACATTTCCTAATATAGAAACTATTGTCAGGATCTTTCTGACACCGCCTATCTGCAATACATGCGGTGAACGTTCATTTTTCTTACTTGAACAGGTTTAGTTAAGAATTATTTACGTAATTCATTAAGTCAGTTACAATTGAGCAATTTGTCACTCGTGTTTATAGAAAATGATGTTGTTCAACTGCTAGATTATGGATCTGTTATAATGAAAGCAAAAAAAGGTTCCTTTTAAATAAGTGTTGGTACACTGTTCGCTCATCGGTATTAATTAGTAATACTAAATTATTAAACATGGTGCAGAATTTAATGCGATTTTTTCTGCCTGAAAATGTGATTTTTTTCTGTCAAAGATAATGTGTTCATGTTTTCTTTTATTAAAAAATTGAAATATTCATTCTAGTGAACCATCTCAGAATGACATTTGAATTCTTAGCAGGGCCAATAGGAAGCCTCCAGATCAGGTTGAGCCTGGGACCCCACAAAATTATGGTTCGCCACTGATTATAGTATATGGAATGTACCATTAAAAATGGTGCTAACACCATAATTATGGTTAAGGTTGATAGCGATGATTACTTGTGAAAAACGTCTTAATGCTCAAGGGTTGTTCATCGTTCACTTCGTTAAGTCGCAATCATGATTCCGAATTAATCTCAAATTGCCACTATATTTTATTGTTGTTCTCAAACACACGTTGGACAACACTAAACTTATCTGTTCTGCCTATCATATTTGAGATGAGCCATATGTGTCTTGAATCTTGTTTGAATTGATCGTTGTAGTTTGTCCAACATACTTTTGATTAGAGTTCTTATAGCTAATTTAGTAAATTCCCGACTTTTCGTTTGTTTCAATTGTGTCTGTGTAAAAGTAGTGTGAATAGTGACAGAAGGCCAATCTCATATAGTCCGCACTATTGGTTAGTGAGCCATAACCGTTACTTCAGTGAACCCACCGAACCGTAACAATAGTTTAGGCATAAATAGGATACTTTGTTGGCATAATGTTAGTTTCAATCATCTACAGATGATCTCAACTTGGTTGGCGAAACTCGCGTCGAGTGCAATATATGGTGTTTTGTGGAAAACCACGTCAGTGGCTTCACATTAAAGATTCCAACCAACTTCACGATTTTTTTAAATAACAAAAGAATGTTTTCACTATTGATATCAAATTTGGGATGCTTATTTGTACTGGCAATAGATGTAATCTTGTATGGTTAAAAGTGTTCATCCAATTACAAAAATGTCCAAATTTATTCACCAGTATCTCCAATACATTTAATTTAAATTAAATTTTTTTAGATCATCTTGTTTCCAACTTTGTCTCGTGTTAAATTTTGTATCTGCCATAGTTGAACCAAAAATAAATATATACTGATTTGATGTATTCGCAGTTTTTCTGCTTCAATGCGTTGGTAAAATCCTCAGATTCATAATATAAAGATAAGTAACACCCATAAGAGATACGCTGATTATTATGACCGATACATAAACAACAATTTGCATGTTTACATATCAACGTATCCAAAACAAACCAGGGGCGGCCCCAGGCTTCAGCGTTTATTTTAATGCATAACTTAAAACTTAATAGGTATACAAAATTTATTTGCTTGAGTAATGTATTTTTCAATGTTATTCTTCTGTTATTATTTTAATCTGTTGTTTTTAAGTGATAAGTGATAAGTGCTAAATATTAGTTTTGTGTTATTGGGTACTGATTAATAATCGATTTTTAGATTAGATTTATTTAGTGAATATTTATTGAGAAACAATGAATAATAAATGTGTAGTGTGCGGCCAAAGAGAAAAACAACGGAATGTTTATCTTTTCACAGGTAAGTAAGAAAAAACAGATCAGGGTCGGCATAATGCGTAAATGCAACAGTGTGAAAGCTCAAAAATAACCAGATTTCCCGAGAATCTGGTGAGAGGAGAAAGTTGGCTGAAGCTCTCAAAATGGAAGATGCCAGTAAGTGGCACTACGTGTGTTCAGAACACTTAAAAAAAGTGATTATACTATTAAAAGAACTGGATTAAAAGTCTTGAAAATTAGTACTCTTCCATTTCTCCCCTGGCAACACTATCACTAGGTTCATCACATGTATTGTCCAGGTTATTAGAGAATTATATTAAAAATTACTTAAATATACTGAGTAGTAACTTATTCATACCTCATGAAATAATATCAAAGATACCTACAAAGCAACAACTGTTTGTTGATATGTTACTTATATTGCAGTGATGTAGGTTTGTATATTTCATAGAAATCTCACTTGTTTCA
Source organism: Rhamnusium bicolor (assembly GCA_029963845.1). NCBI lineage: Eukaryota > Metazoa > Arthropoda > Insecta > Coleoptera > Cerambycidae > Rhamnusium > Rhamnusium bicolor. Next base: position 20,276 of record JANEYF010003852.1, read on the forward strand.
GCATTGAAAATTATATTCCTTCGCCACCATTAGTACCCAAGATAGCAAGTTATGTTAAATTTAAATATACAGTGCAGTGGTCCAAAAAAATGTTTTTGGATCACTGCACGCTACATTTAAAGAACTTAAAAAATATCTACAATTTGATGTGCCGGACATGACCGTTGCTTAAAAAATAAAAAAATAAGGACCAGGGGAGTTTTCACTGGCGGGCCCTGTATATTTAAATTTAATATACCTTGCTATCTTGGGTACTAATGGTGGCGAAGGAATTAAATTTTCAATGCTGAAACAAATGAGATTTCTTTGAAATATACAAACCTACAATCACTGCAATAAAAGTAACATATCAACAAAACAGTTGTTGCTCTGTAGGTACCTATCTACTTGATATTATTTCATGAGGTATGAATGAGTGACTACTCAGTATATTATTAATTTTCAATATAATTCACTACTAACCTGGACAGTACGTGTGACGAAGTGATGACAGTGTTGCCAGGAGAAAAAATGAAACAGCATTGATTTTCAACACTTTTAATGCAGATTTTATAATATTATAATCACTTTTTTTAAAGTGTTGTGAACACACGTAGTGCCACTTACTGGCATTTTCCATTTTGAGAGCTTTCAGCCAACTTTCTCTTCTCTCCAGATTCTCGGAAAATCTGAAAATTAACACATTTTTTAATAACAACCTTTAAAATTGAATTAAAAAAATATCAATTGACTTTAAAACATCTACAATTTGTGAGCTACCTTAAGAATGATATTTCCATTGGTTAAAATAAATATTTCTGCATGTATCTTTTTTTACAAAAAATAGTAATTTTACTGTTCAAATGGAATCAAATAATGTTGTTTTTATTTTTGTAAAGCTATCATTAATTTTAGTTATTTTTGAGCTTTCATACTTTCGCATTATGCCGGCCCTGATTTGTTTTGTTTACTTACCTCATAGATAAAAAATAAATATTTTTCTATGACTTACCTGTGAAAAGATAAACAATCCCGTGATTTTCCTCTTTGACCGCACACTACACACTTATAATAATTCATGATGACAGACAAACAGAAAATTTCTCATAAAATTCCATTATTGGTGTGACCAGTTTCGTGAACAAGCAAATTTACTTAACATCATCAGACACGGAATTTTTTATAAATAAAACCAGGTAGTCAAAATTCATAATAGTTTTGCAACATAGTTAAAGGTGGGGGAAGTAAATTTAAGATATATAAATTTTGTATCTAAATACAAAATTTATATATCTTACATTTACTTACCCCCCCCCTTTGACTATGTTGCACAACTATTTTAATTTTGACTACCCTGGTTTTATTTATAAAATTCCTTGTAGTCTGGTGATGTGAAGTATATTTGCTTGTTCACGAAAACCGATCACACCAATAAAGGAATTTTATGAGAAATTTTCTGTTTGTCTGTCATCATGAATAATTATTAATATGAGATTAACCTACCTACACTTATAATAATTGTTTCTCAATAAATATTTATAAATAAATTTTTTATAACTAAAAATCGATTACTAATCACAGTACCAAATAACAAAACTTTAAAATCACTTAAAAACACAGACTAAAATGACGCGTCGTTTTACAGAACAATATTTGTTGTCAAGACGGTGATAGATCGGGCATCAATCGGGTTTCTTCGTGCTGTGTTCATGATTCTGACCAATAAGAATAAAACCAGCGATAATATTTACGTATCTCACGTGGCATGTAGATAAATCGGATAACTTTTTATGTTTTAACGAAGGTAGGTTGATCCCATATGAGTAATTATTCATGATAAATCAAAAAGAAAAATTCTCATAAAATTCCTTTATTACTGTGACCGGTTTCGTGAACAAATTAATTACTTCACATCATCAGACACAGGACTACAATAGAAAATGTGTATGGTGGTTACATACATACATAAATAAATGTTAATAAGTTAATAAAACTTAAAAACAAGGAATACAGAAAACAATTATTTCAATTTTTTACTAGTAAAAACTAATTGGTAAAAAATGTTTAATAAAATTTTTGTACAAGAAAGATTGAAATTATTCAAATTGAACAGGATTACGTTAGTTTCAAATTATAAAATAGAATAATGTAAAATTTAAACAATTAAAATGTGTAAAAAGGAGGTTCGTTTTTATATAATACTTACATTTTTAGAAATAAAAAACCAGGGTCGTCAAATTAAAATTAAAATGTAAGATATAAAATGTTGGTATCTAATTAACTTTTTAATAAAAATTTCTAAAATTTTACGTGCTTGTCCTTTTAAACACATACATACACTACAAGTTAAAATCTAATAGGGGATAAATAATTTTTTAAAAAAGGAATAGATTAAAAATAGTGCCCTCTAACGGACTATCTTAGAACTAACGTAAAATAAAATTAAAATTAAAGTAGAAAACTATGTGTGCACCAGGTTTCTTTTTACAATACTGGAGTTAATTTTATTTCCACTGCAGATGGTGACAGCGGTGAAATTGCATTTGAACGTGGTGGAAATATTAACTTATAAGAAATTGAGGTTATTTTATAATATCGTGCACGTGGAACAGGTTTCAGTAGAAAAAATTACAACAATACAAAATAAATCAGACAACCACAGAGAAAGTCAATGACGATTGAAATTGGATCTGTGAGTTCAGAGATAATGTGTTGGGATCTCTTGAATCTTTCAGGATTTCTAAACTTTCAAGGTTATTAATTAAATTTCCTCGGTTGCCCAAATGTAATATTTTAAGAGTATTATCAAATGTGTGATTATTATCTACAAGATGTTTGGCGAAATGTGAAAAACCTGAGGATGAGCTAATACATCGGACATGTTCTTTTTAACCGTGTTTTAAAATTTCTATATGTGCAACCAATATATGTGCCGTTGCATGTGTTACACGAAAGTTTATAAACCCCACATCTATCTAGTGGATCTATTTGATCTTTACCATTGACAAACAACTTTTCTATAGAGTTAGTTGATTTAAAGGAGATATGAAAAGAAAAAATATTTTTAAAGCAGTTAGAAATTTTGTATGAAACCGGGCCTATGAACGTAAGAGACTGATATAATTTCAGTTGGAACTTCTCTGTATGAAGTTCCAACTGAAACTAACGTAATCCTGTTCAATTTGAATAATTTCAATCTTTCATGTACAAAAATTTTATTAAACATTTTTTACCAATTAGTTTTTACTAGTAAAAAATTGAAATAATTGTTTTCTGTATTCCTTGTTTTTAAGTTTTATTAACTTATTAACATTTATTTATGTATGTATGTAACCACCATACTCATTTTCTATTGTAGTCCTGTGTCTGATGATGTGAAGTAATTAATTTGTTCACGAAACCGGTCACAGTAATAAAGGAATTTTATGAGAATTTTTCTTTTTGATTTATCATTTTTATGTTTTGTTACTCATCTTCTAGTATTATTAATCTGAAGTAAAATCCCATGTTTATTCGCGGTGACAGAACCTGTCAATTAATAATTCAAGTTTTCTAGCAAATTTGCTAATTTTTGTTTATACCGATGGCCGAAGAATGCACCCTTGTAGAAACAGACATACATTTTAAGATATTGCCAAGGAGGTTGTCGCGCAAGTGCTAAGGAATACAGTTTTTAAATCGCCACTTACCAAAATATCAAATTTTGCCTCTGTTAAGAGACGTTTTCACGAACAGGGGTGCTTGCTCCTGCAACTAATGTTTATTTATGTCACGTACGATACGGATTCGTGAAGAACAGATTTTGGAAAGATTTACAGAAGATCCAAGATTAAGAACCAGATGCCTAGGACTAAAAAGCGTCTAAAGATGGCGTTCACTGAATTGTAAAAGAACAACAAATTTATCCATATAAATTCAATATTTGCAAGATCTTTTACTTTGGATCCAGATACAATTTTTTCTGTTGGTTTATCTTAAACCAATGAGCCCCTCAATTTCTGTAGGAAGAACATATTTACTGATGATTCATGTTTTAAATAGAAATTTGCAGAACGAACATGTGTATGCCGAAGGCAATCCCCATTAATGTAACACATTTTCAATTTTATTACTTGTCCCATTATTATATATACTACATCGACTAAATGATAAAAAATTTAAAAATTTACCCAAAATATGTTGTTTGGTTTACTGAATGATTTATCTGAGGTGTGTGTATGATGCATGATGGAGTACCTCCACACATTTTATTTTAAATGTCCGAAAACATTTAAATCAAATATTCCCAAACGGATGAATCGATAGAGAACATGATGCTCTTTAAACTAGCCACCACGTTCTTTTGACAGAACCATGTGATTAACTTTTATTTGGCGCTTTAAAAACTGCCGCAAACTCTCTAAAAAATTATGCTGAAATGTTGCAAATAGTGCTTAACTTTTTACACCGAATTAATTTTTGAGTATAAAAGGTGATCATATTGAATATTTGCTGTAAGATTCCTATCCAATAAAAAATAGTTTTCTAGTAATAACTTCTTAAGGTTAATAAAGATATTATATTCTCTTTTATTTTAATGTTTTATATTTTATATTTTAGAAGTAGAAATAAAAGGAGGAATTGTTAGGAATAAGTTGAAATCCCTGTGGTAGTTTATACGATATTAATTTGTCACGCATAATCTCTAACAAAGCATCCCAAAAAGTTGACATGCATGTGGATAAGTAAATTTTAATGAATATGCTTGAAGCAAGAAATAAAATGTGTTAGAAACTGCCCTAATTATGTTTTGATTATATTTCTTTGGATACGAAGAGTTTATAATTAAAAACGAAATTAATTACTTCGTATTTGTACTTTACATTTAAAATTAATTAAGGCCTGTAGTTATTACTTGTTTATACTTTAACCACAGGCAGTCCTAGAATATGCCCATCTTTTGAATTTATGGGTATCATTAACTTTATGAGGCAGCAATGTGTTTCCATGGCAATGGTTTTAAACACATATAGCACCTTGTTTTAAAAAATATAATTCAAGTGTTCTATGCATTAGATATTATTAATGGAATATGAAAAAAATACAAAATTAGTTTTCAGGGTGTTGGCCTTGTTGATATGACAAAAACGTACTTTCGATTTCCAAAATCCTTGATACAATTATGTATATACTTTCTAGAAATAAAAGAAATGATTTTATATCCAGTTTTTTCTTGAAGTTAAACTTAAGATATATTTTTTGTTTTTAAATTAATTCATTCTAAAATATAAAATCAAGTTTGTTTGTTTTCAATTTGAGAAATGTAAATGTTTCGTTACTAAAAAAGTCATTGGCGTATTGACAAAAAAAAGTCCCGACAAAACAGAAGCTAGGATGTCAAAATATTAACACTGTACACATTTTTTTTTCTTTCTACTTATGGAGTCTATTACCTTCATATAAATAACTGAGTCAACCAAGGTCTGTAGGTCAAACCGTTCAGAGGTTAATCTGTCAAACGACACATAGGCCCTATTGTAACATTTTCAGACATAAAACAACCTTTTTCCTTGTATTTTTCATACCTAAATCTACAGGTAATATTTGATTTAAAAAAAAAACAAAATCAATCGTTTCACAATGTTACATATGCCAAAAAAAGTAAAGCAAAACTAAAAAACGAAAATCAAATCAACCTGAGCTGAAATCGGGCTTTGTGAATGGTATTTTTTTTTGTGTCTGTCAGTCCGCTTAAACTCTCGTTTGGGAAACGGGCCTTAAATCTGCAAATGGTAACGGCCCTATTTACCTATTCTACTAGACTCGTAACAAAGGAGTTTTTAAGGAAATTTTTTTGAATCTCATTTAATGCAAGTAAAATCACCTCCGTGATAAGCTGATGAGAACAAATTCAAATCATAAAGTGATGAGGAGATATGCTAAGCAGCTAATTTAAAAACTGTTGCGCAAAATTATTAAATAAATAAAGCTGTTAGAAACAGCATATTTGTTATGTATTTAAACTACATTTGCATAACGGTTGCACATTGTTTACAAAAAATTATCTTATTTATAATTAATGTCGAATTTTGACTAAAAATGGTAAAATGACAGTTGGCTGGGTAGCAAGAGCGAATCCAGGAGCTCCCTAAGGGGGAGGGGGGAGGCACTTGACACAAATATTGAAAAGAATGAAATGCTATAAATGGTGTGTATTAAAAAAAAATACAGACATTTTGAGAATATTTTTTATACATTTTTTTTTTAATTATGAATCGAAGCAGTATTAAAAATATGACAATGTTGTATATTAAGGAAGGTCCGCTTTCTGAATTTTTTTTCTCCTCATATTCATTATTGCCTACTGAACATGAATTTCCAGTAGAAAAATTCCCGTTCAATTATACTTTTCGAGATATTGGGGCTAAAAATACAAATATGTCACATTTCTTCTGCCTACTGCAGTATACAATTTATAAAAAATCATTCATTTTATTTGCTTCGTATTTATGCATTTCTAGAGAGGCGATATACAGACTTCGATATCTCGAGTTCTACGATACCTAGAAATTAAAAAAAATACAAGTAAACTAGATAAAAAAGTCGGTAGAACCGGAAATTATTTTCGAATATACAGGGCGTGCCAAGACGAAATTACAGAATCAAGTGCTTTTTTTTAAATGGAATGCTATATAAATCAGTACCTACATTTTTTTAAGTCCCTTTCTAGACCCTATTCATTCCTATATTATTATTGACTATCTCTCAAGCACTTGGATGTAATGAATATTTTTGTTGAAATAATGCCATCTACAGATCCATATTGAAAAAAATCACCAAAGTCACAATTATGGGTTTTAAGAAAAACTAGAATACTAGTTACGAGATATCAAATTAATGTTTTTGAATTATTTTTTCTTCCTAAAAATGTACCGGGTGGCCAAAAATAATTTTTCAATTAAGAACTTTTTAAATTGAATGCTCAATTTTTTCAAATGGAACACCCTGTATATTTTTCAATGATGTGATGTAGAAATGAAAAACGAACACATTTTGTAAGTACTTTCCTATGGCTAGTTGCAACCATTTTCGATTTATTGAGCATAAGTACAAAATTCAAGAATAAACTTAAAAAAGGGGTTTCTTCAAATAATTCATTAGAAAAAATTATAAGTGCTCTACATGTTGCCCATTTTGATTGACACACGTCTCTGCGCTTTTGAAATGAGGCCATTTAGTGGGACTATTTGTTCCAATCCATTGAAGTGGGTAAATAGTATTTAACTGGTCTCTTACTGTAATGATTCTTTTCTAATTTTTTTTTCTGTGTTCGTTATTCGACAAGCACATTAGTAGGAATAAGTAAACGGTCTGTTGGTCGAATCTTAAAAACAAATAAGTTTCATGCATATCATTCAAATGCATTAGGAACTATCTGAGGACGATTTTCAAAGGCGTCTACAGTTTTGTAATTGGACCAGAGACAAAATGCAAGAAGTCACCTTCTTCAGTAATGTTTTATTCACTGATGAGGCAACTTTTCATAAAAATGAATTTGTTAATAGGCACAATTTCCATTATTATGCTTCGGATAATCCTCACTTTTTTTAGGCAAGTTGATAACCGGCACAGATGGTCTATAAACGTTTGGGGAGGAATCATTGGAGAACATGTAATAGGGCCACATTTCTTTGATGGTACTTTGACTGGAGTATTTATCTTCATTTTCTGGAAAACTATCTGCCACAATTATTGGTGAATCTTCCTGAAAGAATTCGAAATAGGATGTGGTTTCAGCAAGATGGTGCACCACCACATTATTTAAATGCAGTTAGACACCACTTAAATAATACCACCCCATTTCAATGGATTGGAAGAAATGGATCCACTAAATGGCCTGTTAAATCCTCATATCTTACAAAAATGGATTTCTTTTTATGGGAATACGTGAAGGAAATTGTTTATAAAGACACACCAACAACAGTACAAATATGAAGGATATGTTTTTGTTAAAACCCATAATTGTGAGTTTGGTGATTTTTTCAATATGCATCTGCAGATGGCATTATTTCAACAAAAAAATTCATTACATCCAAGTAGTTGGGAGATAGTCAATAATAATATAGGTATAAATAGTCTAGAAAGAGGCTTCAAAAAATATACTGATATACATAGCATTCCATTTTAAAAAAAGGCACTTGATCCTTTAATTTTGTCTTGGCTGGCCCTGTATATTGGAAAATAATTTCCGGTTATAGACTTTTTTATCTAGTTTACTTGCAATTTTTTTTTTTAATTCTAGCTATCGTAGAACTGGAGATATCGAAGTCCGACACACTATTGCCTCACCCTACATATGGGCTTAAGGGTTTTCGTTTTTTTTTATTGTAACTGGAAGGAATCATTTCTTAAATGTAAACATTTTTCTTTTAGGTCGATCAATATTTTTTTAATATCAATATTTTTTTGTCTCGAATACTAAGAATACTATTATTTAATCAAATCTTGCTTCTAGATTAAGTAGTTGTTTTAATAGCTTTTTTGTACGCTCAGGTAATTTGACACCTGTACCGAATTTGTTGAGACATTTGTATGTGGCGTTTACAAATTAGCGATCGGTAAGTGATTACTTACAGATCAGGAGACGGTAAGTAAACTAAATTTTTCTTGTTACACCACTTTACGAATAGCTTAAGGTTTCTCATATCTCTCTTTGGACTTCTCGGGAATTATGGCTGAGCATCCTACTTACCAAGCATGTTCTAAGTCTGAATCGTCACTTTCTTGAATCATAACTTACAAGAAACTTAAGTTGTGGCAAAAATCTCATCTTGGAGAAATTTCAAATGACAGCAGATGTCACTTGACTATAAGTATTCGGTCCCATAATAACCAAAGCAAAAACTTTTTCATGTGCGACTTGTTTGTTTTATATATTTTTAAAATATTAATTTTTTTATTTTAAATTAAATTTATTTAATATTTGAGCGTGCAAAGAACGTCATAAGCACTGTGGTCATTAAGTGTCTTACTGGTTTCGGATGTTTTGGAGATCCCGACTTCGACTCGATCTCCAAACATATCCTCAACCAGTAAAGAACACTTACTGACCTTAATACTTAATATACTATTACTATTACTGTTTGTTACTATGTTAATAAAACACGAATAACCACAAATCTGCACGCCGGGTAATTTTTGTGGATCTAGGCCGCTAGGCGTCTTCACCGAACGCGCACAAACAACGAATTTAATTGATGTTACCAACTTTGTATGGAACAATCACAAACGTTCACTAACATATTTTAATCGCGCAAACTAGACGTCTCTACTAAAAATATTTTAGTTTGCAAACATTCGTAAACGTTGCTAATATTTTGGGCGTTTGGTGAATAGGCGTCTTTACATAAATATCTATTAATTTGAACAAACAAGCAGGCTATGAAATATGAAACTGTTAATCAAATTGTATGTAGTAACTTTGGACAGTTGGCAATACTGGAGTAGCTAACTAAATAATCAAATTTTATTGAAGTAATATATGTATGCACTACGAGGATGACGACCGTAAAAAACAGCATGTTCCTTCCGCTGCCGGCGGGTATGTTTGTACCTTATGTAAAAGAAGGAATGTGCTGTTTTTACAGCCTTTGCTCTTTAATAGTAAAGAATTCCTAAGTTCAGCTGATAAGCTGCAAAACAGTTTGGAATATTATGTTATATGCAAGCCTGGCCAAGCGATGGTAGATTCAGGGTCGGGCGCAATACCAATGCCATCGCGCGCTTGTTTACGATGACAATGACACGACACACTTCAGTTGTTATCTGTCGGTCGATGCATAGAGTACTAATAAATAATAAATAATGTTGAGCGTAAAGAGTAGAAAACGACCGTACGCTGATAAAGTGAATAAATTTATCCGTGAATTTCCGGATTTATTCTATGATGGATGTAAAATAATTTGTAAAGTTTGTGATCAAGACTTAATGTGCTGGAATAAATACGGCTGCAAAATTCATGTCAATAGTAACCGGCATAAAAATAAAAAAAATGGCGTGTCTTCTTTGGAACCTCAGTTCATGTTTGATTTGCTGTTAATGCTGATTGCCTGTGATGTTCCCCTGCGCATATTGGATAAACCAGCATTTCGGGAGTTCTGGAATAAATACAATCCCCAGGTGAATTTACCATGTCATTCATCATTGCGTAGATATGTACCAAGTGTTCGTGAAGACATTGTAAATAGGATTAAATGTGCATTAAAAAATACATGGCTGTGGTTATGTGTTGACGAGACGACAGATTGTAAAAAAAATTCTATTTTAAATGTTACAGTACGTGTACTCGACCCTGTTAAACCAACATTTCCACTTTTACTAGCTAGCAAAAGACTAACTGCGTGTACTGGCGAAAAAATTACGTGGGTGATGTTGGAGACTTTCGAAAAATTTTAACTGTCAACAAGTCAAGTGTTGATGTTCGTGACCGACGGTGCTGCGACAATGCGTTTGGTGGGCCGTTTTCTTCAAAGAGACGATTGTAGGTTTTTACATGTTACGTGTAAAGTGCATGCGTTCCATCTTGTAGCAGAAACGATTCGAAAATGTGTTCCAGAGGTAGATGCATTAATAGCAAATACAAAAAAAGTATTTCTCAAATCTCCTAAACGGCTTCGAGCATTTCACACACTGTGTCCTGGTATTCCGGAACCACCAGAGCCAATTCTTACACGTTGGGGAACGTGGTTGAAGGCAGCTTTTTATTATGCTGAATATTTTCAACAAATAAAAGCTGTGATACTACAGTTCAACCCTAACGAGGCTGCAGCTATTAAGGAAAGCCAGACAAGCTTTCAAGATGTTTCCCTTGAAACAGATTTAAAAACTATTTATAACAATTATAGAGGACTACACGACGCAATAGAAAAATTGCAAAATACTTCGTTGTCGTTAGTGGAATCGCTGCAAATAGTGGACGACGTAAATACACAGATACAGACTATAAATGATGCAAAAAATAAGCTCGTTATTGAAAAATTCGAGAGTGTATTACGGAAAGATCCTGATTTCACCAAATTAAGACAAATTTGTGATGGTGCATCTACAGTTGCGTTAAGTGAGTTCACAGAGTATTTTACCTATGCCTGTATCACTTCCGTAGATGTCGAACGGTCTTTTTCAAAATACAAACATATTTTTTCACCACAGAGAACATCGCTTACTGAGACAACTGTAGAAACGTATCTGATGCTACACAGTTATTATAGAAGTGCTCCAGTTTGTGATAACGACAACCAAGCTACTTCATAAATCTGCTTAAGAAGGTGAGTTCTCTACATATTTTTATAAAGTGTACCAGTATTAATAAAATTTATTTCCATTTATTTTATTTATTTATTATTAGTTATCACTTAGATATACAATGTACATATGTGAACGTCATTTAACAGTTTAATAATAATGTGCAGCACTAAGCTTACAAAAATATAAGGAATAACATAAAAAAAGAATTTAAAGCGAACGAAATAGTACAAAAACATACATCACAATATATAAAATATTTTTGTTTTTATTATTGTACTTATTCAAGTATTATGATATGATGCATAACCAGTACGTATCTGTACGATTAATGGCCTTGGCCAGGCTTAGTTATATGGCGTATTTTTAACGAATATAGCAGGCAAATATTATTAAAGAATCATATCAAAGAATCCATATTGATAAATTCAAAAAAAATTATGAATAAATACTGCAATAGGCCGTGGGAAAACACGACATTTTGGCAATTAACGCCCCAATATCTCGAAAAGTATTGCCGAACGGGAATTTTTTGACTCGAAATTCGTGTTCACCAGGCAAAAATGGACATGCTAAAAAAAATCGAAAATTGGACTTTCTATAATATATAAAACGCGACATTTTGGCAATTTACTCCCAATATCTCGAAAAGTATAGTGGAGTGTGAATTTTCGAATCGAAATTTGTGCTCACCAAGTAAAAATTGACGTCAAAAAAATCGAGAATTGGATTTTCTCTAATATACAAATTACAAAAAGTATTTTTTACATTTTCGAAACAATATTTATGTAAATTTTCAAAAAGTAATGTAATTACCATGTTTAGCAAGATTTTTTTTTAATGCCCAAGGGGAGGGGGGCAATTGCACCCATTGCCTCCCCCATAGGCTCGTGCTCGCTGGGTATAATCCTACTTTAGGTGTTTATAATTCGTGTGCGACTACTTACATTTTACAAATAATAGTCATGAATTTTTAAAATTATCTAGAACAATACTATTAATTAGCAATTATTTGTTTAAGTAAGGTTTAGAATTAATAGATCTGTCAATCATCGTTATAACTAGCACCCGATATTCCATATTTATTTGTTTAACTTCAATCATCTGAAGGAATGAAATAAACACGTGGTTAGCGGTTGGTTCAAATATTTCTTTACACATCCTTTTTTTGTCATAGTCGGATATACCTTATTGGTTCCATCTGTAAATATTTCCATTGGAAAAACCATATACTAAATATCTGCGGCAACTATTCGATGGTGATTAACAGAATCTATACAGATTTTAGAAGGGTAACAACTGAAAACATAATTTAAGCATAAAGAAACATACATGTTTACATTACACTAGAGGGACTCCCAGGCAGCTGTCGTTCTGTCAAGTTTCCGCTTCAATGAAATGTTCGACAAATGGGAATAATTAGGATTAATATGTATGACATACAGGCATGCAACATGGTGCTTCTCAATTATTTGGAATAGAAATGCGCTTTTCCATATATGAAAACATGAAATGTCGCGGACATAATGCGTAATTATTACATTGAACCTTTTCATGAAACATGAATACCTGAGTCAAGGTAATTTATTATATTCAAAGCAAAACTAGGTGGACATGAAAACGGCTTGAAAATGTGTTCACTGTAGCTGCCTGAAATTAGATATTCCGAATAATAATGTTAATGGTACTATGAAAATAGCATTATAATTAATGGACCAACCCAATAATTTTCTCGGATGTTTATGACGTAATATTATACAAAATTCCTGAATTTCTTCAACTTTCTACGGAAGTGGAATTATCGTATTTCACATTTAAATAGCTAGTGTCAGATTTCTCAAGCAGATTTTATATTTATTTATTCATCTACAGGGTGAACCGAATTCGACGGCATTTGGGGCTTTCTCTAAATATATGAGATAGAAAAAAAAACATGAAATGATGCAAACCAAGATGATCTATATTTTTTACTTCTGAGTTACAAAACAATTTTGAAAAATTGCTATATACAGGCTGTTTCACTTCGAGCGTGCCAAACGCAAACAAGTGGTAGAGAAAGTTGTTGCAAACAAAAAAGTTCATATAAACATCTTACCGTTGTCGAGAAATAATTTTCAAGATTTTTCAGTTGTTAACAGATCTTACAAATTTTCAATTTAATATTATTAGATCGTCATAAAATACAACCATTATTTACACCATTTTATCTAATGATACACGATCTTTCACACTAAATAGGAAAGCAAAAATATGACCAAACAATAAATGTAAATATTCAAATTGTATTCCTTGTGCATGAATACAACAACTGCATCGACGGATAAAGGAACGATATGTTCTTGCTATTACTTCATGATCGGTCATGATTTCTTCAGTAGCATTTATTATCCTTTACTGTAATTGTTGTTATATATTTATGGAAATGCCATAAGCTTTTGGTTTCATGTTTTCCCAGAAATAATAGTCGAGAAGGATACGATCTGGGGATCTTGGTGGCCAAGGAACAGAACCTCTACCTACGTCCAATCCATTTATTAGAAAAATGGGTGTTTAGCCATTAGTATTTCTAGAATAATGCAGTGGTGCCCCATCGTGTTGAAACCACATCGAAATAGTTGCGGAACCACATCCGTAATATTGCGAAGATTATTGAGGGACCACGTGTGCATGTTGTATGTTGTATTTATACCGTCTCGTGTAAAAGCCGCTTTATCCGACCATAAAAGAGAAGAAACAAACGTATTATCTGCTGCTATTTATTCGAGACCCCAATTGCAAAATTACATTCGTCTTTCATTATCTCCATCATGTATCGGTTGAACCTACTGATAATGATATGGATGCATTACTTCACCATTAAACGTCGAATAAACGAAAGAGTTTGAAACATTTTGTTTGGCCACAAATACGTCGAACACTTAAGGGGCCTAGTCGGGAAAAAGCTTCGGATAGCTGTGTCACTCTCTAGAAAGTTTTTATACATGCGCCGCTGAATAATTTTGCTCTTAACTATACCTTCACTGGACGTTTTATTCACCGACTTTATTGAGGTGCGATTCCCGATAGGGGTAACACTTCCTTGCTCCATTTGTAGTGACAAAGATACTTATTTAGAGAATTATTTTTAACCAAACAGTACGGAATAAAAGTTTGAAACTTGCTGAACATAATTATGAAGATTCATTCTAGACGACATGTATGAATTTTACCTCGAATTTTACCGATTGATATCATAATTCAGGAGCTAATCACGTCCAAATTTCACTTATATTTACAGTATAAATTTTCCCTACATAAAGTGAAAATTAATTAAAATAGATATACATGTACCCTCTAGTACACTTTCAACTACTGATCCTCCAAATTTGGTGTAATTTGACCAAACCGTATGGAAGAAATAAATTTTGAAAAATTACCTTACAAACACTGGTTCGATTAGCCCTCTTAAGTTAGGATCGTCTGTTACAGCATCAATAACATTTTCTTTATCGTTAACATTATAAACTCGATTACGTTCATTCAGGCTTGAAACAATACTGCCTAGAGCTCGTAAATGTTGAAATGTCCTACTAAATATGGCTCTAGATAGTTGATGTCGATTTGGAAATCTTCTTCAATATTCACGGTAGGCAGCTCTAGTGTTTCCATCATATAAACCATAAATATACTCCTTGACTGACAAAAATGAACTACAGCTTTTTTACAATTATTTATTAGTACTTAGACGTATCAACATTTCTAATGTTTGAAAAGTGTTGATAGACAATAAAACAACCTTTACTTTACGCATAGTATGTCATTCAGCCATATTCTGTAATTTATTGGAATTAAGTCAATACTGACATTTAGACATAAAAATGATATCACAGAAATTTCAATAAACATGGTCGTTTGCTATTCTGTAAAAAAATAATACATTAAAATCAAATCAAGTTATTGGAATTAAATCAAGTGACCTTCAACGTAGTCAATATTTTCAAATTTTGGTATTCTCTATGCTTCTTTTCAATTGAAATTTTAAGTCAATATTGACATTTGTCAATTGAAATGTAGCAAGTACTGAGAGTTTTTGTTTAAGATTTGCCAGGAATATTAAATTGCGAACTATTTGGTGAAACTTGTCTGTGTTTCAAAAATAATGGAGTTAGTAGTTATATTAGATGTGTTGGAGCAACAAATAGCAATAGGGGCTATTAAAAAAAGTGGGCAACTACATATCAACTAAAATAAAGATATCTGGATATGTCATTACGTGACCATCGAGAGGAGGTCACGATCACTGTAGTGTGGAGTGTACAAAAACCAAAAACCATATACCCATTTATTTGTAGGGTTGATTTTAATCGCGATAGGTGATTTTAAAGAGAGCAGCAATCCCTTGACGATCCCAAATAAAATCTTTAAAGAACTATTTAGGATAAACAAAGAAATTGGTCATTGGCTGTTGACAGAAATAGGGCATCATATGAGGGATGGTATGAAATCAAGGAGGCACTTTAGTGGTGCTGGAGTAGCTTTTTTCGGTGGCATCTAGAAACACATAATTAATTATTATAGTTAGTGTAGTATTATGAATAAAATAATCGTAAATACCTGTATTATAAATTTATTAATTAACATTTACAACATACATAAGTTTTTTGTTCTTTACTAGAAACGAAACAAAATCACAATTCTAACCTTAAACCTGAGAACCGGCGCGTGAGGTAAAGTAGTTCCACCTTCAAATAATTATAGTTAAATCTACGACAATAGATCAAATATAGTAACTTAGCAACGTTGCCGCTTATATTTATTGACTTTAATAACAACATTGAAATATTTTAACATCTTCTAATCAATATTGAAATATGATAGGTAGTGAATAGGAAAATTGTTTAATATTGAAATAGAAAATAATTTTTATTGACATGATTTCAATATTAACTTTAATATCAATGTTTTAGTGAATATGGCTGATTTGAGTAAAGTTATTACGATGATATAACTTGAGGTTATAGCCTGATAGAGACTGTATCTCTAACAGGCTATAACTTCAAATTATATCAATTTGCAAATTTTCTGTAAATTTTAAAATATTATAGCTCGGTTAAGATTCAGTTTTCGTATTCTTGGAATTCCTCGCACCACCAACAATGACAATGTCGGTGAGAATGGTTGTGTATCCGCGTTTTTTCATAAGTATAAACATCGCCAGTGCAGCTTCGGCTTTGGATCCGGGGGGTTGTCAAATTTCTGTGGTGTACATTTTTTCAGGTTTTTTTTTTTGTTTAATTCCGACCCACACATTAACAAAAACTTGATTTTGATGGCGGGTGTCAGTTATTGAGTGTGGACTTTCTTCAACCCAACACCCTTTATTTTGAGAAATAGACCATTTAGAACATATGTTTATATGAACATTTTGTTTAGAATAAGCCAAGGAATCGCTCCCTAAAATCTGTCGCAATCATTTGAGAACACCCTGTATATCATAACAGATTTTCTTCCAATAACCGTAAATGACAAAAAATATTTTAAAACAAACTTTACCTGTTGCCAACAGTGGATAAGTAAATTGTATACTGTGCGGTAGGCTACAGCATGAAATGAAACTAACGATCTAGTTGAAAATGGATTTATATGCAAAAAGGTTTTGCTTGTAACTATTCTACGAAGTCAAATGACTGTAATAATGCCACACCTTCTCTAAAAAAAGGTGTTTATAATATAAACTAGTTTTTTTTTCCTTTCATATAATAGATTTATTAAAAAAAACTTATTAATATATTTTCAAGATTAATTAATTTCTCGATAGGACGCGCGACGGTATCTAAGAAGAATTTTTGATAGCATTTCGAACCGTTTGCGAGATATAGCAAAATCTTGGCAATTTTAATTGGAGACATTACTACATTACCAGAAGACAACAATGTGATTAAACTATTAACCAACACTAACAAAAATATCTGAATTATAATTCAATCATGCTTACAAGAAAAATTGGTATAAAAATATTACAATGAATAAAGAATGAAATAATAAAATGTTATTTTCACTTCAATATCCTAGATACACTCTTGGATAAGGGCAATGAAATTTAGCTTCAATTATATATGTTGTCGAAACTAAAATATCAAATTTGTCATTTTGATTCTTTGTTTCTACTTAAACACCTTTGATTTTTCGCTTAAGTGTAAGCTTGACAGATAACGTATTTAATTCGCACCAATGAATATCATCAATATATACATCGCATACATTTCTGTTTTCAATTCATAGATATTCTACAAAAAAAAAATACATTCAACATTGTTATAAATACCGAATAAAGTTTACGCAGGTTTTGTTTTCAGTTTGGTTGATTGGAGTTTAACAATATGAACAAATTAATTCTACAAAAGGTTTGAAAAATATGTTTAACATATTTCTTTAGATGTAATTTTTCTTGAACTGTGGACTTATTTCTTCACTCAAAGAATTATTAAGTGGTCCTAATATATTCATTAAAAAAAAACGAGCCTTTCACATATCTTTAAGTAAACGTTTACAATTATCTTCAGTGATATTTATTTATACGTACGATGGTACTTTATCATTCTATTAGGCAAAAAGTTATGATCGAAAAATAATTAAGAATATCTGCGACAACCGCATCTCTGTATCAGTCTGATTAGTACAGTTTTCTCTTAATTTTGTCATATTTCCATTGTTTTCAAAAACAAAGCCTTATTATATAATTGTTAATAGTATATCGTCGGTAAGACTGCAAAACTGTGTATGTGCCTTTTTCTCAATTTTCAGGATAAAAAAAACAGAAGATTAAATAGGTCAATACATATGAGTTTTTACACATGGTTATATTTAATTTTATGAAAAATCTATGTATGCAATTTTTTCCACACATACTTTTTATTATAATTAAAATGAGATTTTATTCCATTGGCTACATTAGTCAAATAAAATTCTCATATCAATAGATATTGTAAATACAAGGTTTTGCAGTTTCACTGACAATATGCGGATAAGTCTGCAAAAAATCTTACATTTTTTTAATTATTTTAGAACATACATATGTATATAATATTGTTTTATTCAACTACCACATCAACATAAGAAATCAATCACCACATAAAACACTAAAGTAACTATTCCACGTGGGAAAACAAACATTTCGAAAAGAATCTCTCTGAAGGAATAATATTTATTTGATTATTCAAACTGGTGTGCAAACAAACTAAAGTCTGTAGAATAAATGATGTAGAGGAGCACCAGTTAAGAGACGAATTATCTGATAATTATTTTATCAATACAACATATTTACACTAAGTAGTTCAACCTATACAAATTAAACACAAAATTAAATAATTTAAAAATCATTATTAGTTGTTATTTTTTCCGATTCAATGAAACGATTTGTTTTACAAATAATTGACGTACAAAATTTGGTCAAATCATTCTTAGCTAAAATTGCTTATATTTCCATTACTAATGATTTAGTGATTAGCAAAATAAAAAAAAAACCAAGGATGTTTTGTTACCGAACCTAGTCCACAAAATTCCAGTTAAGGCATAATATAAAAGGTATCAACATAAAAAAAGAACGGCTATACAGGGTGTAAAGGTTTTAAACACCGAAAATTTGGTAATCGATAATTTTTTTAAAAATAAGTGTTTTTGGGTTATGAACTTTTTTCTTTTAAAACTTCTACGCAAAAAATAATAAGGCTTGTAACTTTTGAAATATCGATTTAATCAAAAAATGGCTTGTTGAAAGTTGCTCGGAATATTTTTTCCTGTTTTAAATAACTTTGCTTTTGTTTTATGTTGTACGGTTTCGTTGCTATGGCGACTATCTTTATATTTTCAAATAGCAGCTTAATGTTTTTCTTTCTTATTTTTAGAAACAAGCAGAGAGCACTACATGGGCGTTATGGGCTCTACCCCACCAAAGTTTTTATTCGTATATACTCGTAGGTATGTAGTATTTTTTGAAGATGAAATTTGTTTTCAAGTCAACAAGAAGCCTGATCACACAGATCCAAACCAAAGCCTGCAGCTATGTTATTACACCACTGAAAATGTTTATTTAAAGTGTCTTTGAAGAAAAGCGTAAACCCATTAGAGAAGATAGTTCATTTCACAGACACTGAATAGGCATTTGATAGTTTCATCATTATGTGACATTGAAATTGCAACACCAATATACAGACTCCGGATCTCAGGTCGTCATTCCAGAGAAGGACTTTTTTCAGTGTACAAAATAAAATGAATTTATTTAAAACAATTGACAGATATTTTCGTTTGTTTTTGAAAACGTACGTTCCTAAATGGCCATTACCAACTAGAAGACAACTACAATGTCACGTTCCTTGTGTTAAATAAATAATTGAAAACACTATAATGTCTGAATTATTGAACAAAAAATTGTGGATAACTGTTGATGAAACCACGGACGCTCGAAACAACAAGGTGGAAAATGTTTTATTATGCATGTGAAAACTAAATCAGCCATCTGCATCATAAGCAATCGCAAGTAAATGATTAGAAAATGCCAATTGTAAAGCAGTACAACAGCTGATAATAAAAGTTTTGAAAAATTTCGCATACATACGCATAATATGATCGATGAAACTGCATAATATGCTTAAAGCAGGTTTGTCACTAAAAAAAAAGCCTTCATTTATTGCATACCACTTGTTTATTTCATGCCTTTTACCTTGTGCTAGAAAAAATTCTTAGTAGCATCCAGATGTCGACAAATGCATACTTAACAAATTAACTTAACTGAATTGTATGCGTATATAACATTTCTGGATGTCAAACGCTCATTTTCAAAATACAGTACGACATTCACAGAGAAGCGAAGGCGTTTAAATGAGAGTACTATAGAAGCCATATTAATGATGCAGATGTTTGCTCGGGCCTATACTGAACCATTGATTTGAAAGAAATAAAAAATAAGTGCAGTTATATATTTCTAACCCCTCTACTATCATCAAGGTAACAACACTGGAATTAATCCCATTGCGCCAAATCTACTTACTCATTATTAATTTTATGGTAGATATCTTTGTCTAATCATATTGAAATTTTAAGCACTTGATACGCTTACTAAGCCCAATTGTTTAGCAAAAAAATCATTAAAATATTTTAACACTTGGTGTTGCACTTTCTATGTCACATAGTTATATGTTCTGTGGTCAAGATTTTCCTTCTATAACTAAAACAGTACTTGTTTTATAACGTTTTTTATTGAAGGATTCCATTTTTAACTGGATATTAAAAAAGATCTTGCCTTGTTCCTATATATTTTCATTCAAAGTGATGGAAGTCGTTAAAAGCAAGGAGTTTGTCCTTAATGACTAATTTTACCACAAGTGACCATAAATAATTTGATCATACATAATTATTTTGATCATATTATGTTCAAAAGCAAATCTATTCCACTGTCGACCCTAAATTTTAGTATTTAACAGCGAAGGAAGATTAATTCGCTTTGTTTCAATAAACAAACAATAAACTTCCATACAATGTATGAAATGTTACGCGTGGGTAATTTGGAATGTCGACTTTTTACTACTGTTATCTGATTTGTTTACTTTAACAAACAAACAAAAAATTAATCGCAGCAGAAGATAATGTAGAAATAATGTAGGTAGATACTAGAAGAGTTTCTTTTTGCTTTGGGTTTGCTGGGCAATAAGTAGGTGTAAGGTTGTAAGCTGTAAAGATCATCAAATTATTCGGTAAACTGTTGCTGTTTAAGTAAAATGAATACATTCCTGAAAATGATTTTGACTAAGGAAAATCTAGATATTTAGATACATTTCGTAATATTATTCGCACATTTCTTATTTTTAATATTTCTTGGTATACGTCGCCTAAAAATAAAACAGCTCTCTGACATCAACTCGAAAAAAATACCATTAAGTGATGCACCAATAAAGCAATTTCATTCAAAGTTATAATATTTGAAAAGATATACAGAGGATTATTTATAACAAGGAGATCGTTTCCAGTAATACTAAACGTGATGTTGTTGAATGTACCAAAAAAAATAGGCTAATAACGGGGAAGATATCGCTCCTACAAAATTGTGACCACATACATACGCACAGATATATATACCGGGTGTAACAGGATCATGGTACACCCCCCATTTCTCCTTTAGTTTTGAAGATAATTGATTGAAATTTGGGATATCTTATATACATAAGAAGCAGCACCTTTTGACATACAAGTGATTATTTGTCACTTCCGGTTTCGCCGGAAGTGACACTAACTTTCGATTTTTAAATGGAGCACCCTGTATATTATTGCATTTCTGAATTCTGCATAATTTTCTGAATCCAACGATACCAACAAAGTGACATTTCAAATGTCAATATTTTCTATATAATTTTTTAGTTTTCCATTTTAGTGTAACATGACGGTCCCGATTTATTCTAAATGACCCGTGTAATGCTAGAAGAATCGAAATCCCGTCAAAAATACTAAATTAAGTAATTTATGAACAAATAAAATTCTTCAAAATGGTGTTTGGGGCCAACTTCAATTTTTTTCAAATGGAACCATATTGGTACCGTGGTACCGTTTATTAGAACTATTAATAAAGGATTTATTCATATGTCGTATTAAAATGTGCGACAAATACAAACAAAATTACAGCTAGAAGAAAATAAGAAAATACAATTTTGTTATAATTAAATGTTAAGAAGTAACTAACTAAAGTGGCTTGTCAAACATTTGTTGGTTTACCGGTGTTTTCATTGTCTTTAAAAATTGTTTAAAATTCTTGTTAATTTTGTTCAAATTGCCGCAAATTTATACAAGAGATGAAAAGTGGACATGTTATTTATTTATGAGGAATATAGAAAAAATGCCGTTGCAGCTATACATCTTTATGCCGAATGATATCCTGATTAGGGATTGCAATCCCGCAAAGTGGGATCCCACAATCACGCGGGATCCCGCGCTATTTTATTGATCCCGCAAATATCAAATCAGATCTGCGGGATCCCGCGGGATTTGCGGGGTTGCGTGCGCAACTGATGGTGTGAGAAAATGTACAAAGTACGAACTGGCACGACCACTGTTATAGGCAACACGACGCATGGGTAAACATTTGCTTCTTTAGTACTCCAGTGTCTTATGTATTTCAAGCGTGTTTATTCTTGTTCCAGCATGCTACGTAATTCTGTTTTTACTATTTTATTGTGTGTGTTACTGTTATTTGTAGTAGTGCTACTACTTGTGAAACAAATATGTCTAATAAACAATCAAATAGCGCAATGTGCGATGATGAGGAGATAGTGGAAATAGACACTGATACTGAGAGTAAGGCTTTGATTCACTTAGAATCAGAAATTCGATTCACGGAAGAAGAGTGGTCCACTATAAATGATTTAAAGACTGTCTAGAACCAATAAAATTAGATGTCGAGGTATTGTGTAGAAGAGATGCAAATCTTATTACAGCAGGAACAACATTACGCTATATACTGGAAAAACTAGACAAGCAATCTACATGTCTGGGCACTAACTTAACCGTGGCACTTCGTCGTAGGATTGGGCAGCGCCGCATTGTCCTAACTGGAGCATTGCTTTATTTGCAAAATCCAAAAAAATTTGAAAATGACTTGAAAAATCCAGACGATAGTACATTTTTAATGCCTAAAAAAAAATAATACGGAAAGAAATAAAAAAACCTATTAGAAAGAGTTTGGAATAATCAACACGGAAGAGAAGTTTTAAGTATGTCTGACACTGAGTCATATTTCAACCTTTCCAACATTTCCGATGAAAGCCAAGACGCCCAAGACCAACCTCCACCTATTCTATCCTTAAAAGAGGAGTTAGAAATTAAATTACAAAATGAATACTCCAAAGTAACTGAATTGAAGGCCCTTTCCAAAAATTTAGATAATTTATTGAAACAGGAAATGAGCGCTTTCGAAAACGAAGGTACTAAAGGCAAATATCTTCGTATTACTTATGAGTATTTGGTAACAATTCCTCCGACAAGCGTAGAGGCAGAGCGAGCATTTTCGGCAGCAGGTTATTTGTGTAATGATTTAAGAACGAGGCTGGGGGATGAAACCATTAATAATCTGTGCTTTTTAAGATCATACTTTCAAAATTCTACCCCATGAAAAAGTATGATAGTTACACTATTGTTTTTTAATTTTTAAAGATTTTTAACTTTATTTTAAAACGAATTATAGTTTCCCTTTATTGTTATTTTGGAATTTTGGATTGTCTTTATATATAGGATAAATATTTTGTTCGTGTAAGTTGTTTTTTTATAACTTATTTTACCTCATATTATATTGCAAAAGTTCCTTTTTATTAATAATATATGTTATTTTTGAATAATTTACTTATTTCAAAATAATGTGTGATATTTGAGTCCTAAAAAAATATTGCGGGATCCCATGGGATCCCGCGGGATTGAAAGCAATCCCGTATTATTCCCGCGGGACTGAAATTGGTGCGGGATTGCAATCCCTAATCCTGATAGACAATATTCAACGACAAATCCATTGATACCCTCAAATCGAAAATCGGTTTGATATTAACCCACATACACAAGTTCATTGGTGGATAATAATTAAAATATCGAGAAAATGCGCTTATCAAGTAAGTGTGCCGTGGAAATTGAATAAAACTAGATTCAGAACATTCATTTTGTCAATAAAACAACGCTGCAAATAAAAAAAGTATGCTGTCCGAAATTATTTATTTTAACAATAAAAAAACATATCATTAAAAGGTAGTAAATGTTCAAATTGCATCCCCACTTCTTCTTGACATTTTCGTGTTTCGCATAACATTTCGCAACATAGCAGGAATAGTGGTGAGAAGTATGTAAAACTTCTCATATGGTCCAAATGCTACTATCCGACCGACATCATAGATGTCTCTGTGGCGGATAGCGACTTGCGAAGCAAGTACCGAGAGCGGCGACCTATAACTCAGGTGGACTAAACTACTGTTATTAAATATTTATGATTTGAACGAAACAACTACTCAGCGGGCAAATACTCCGACCTGCATTGGATTATACCTTCAAATCATGATAGATCGGTAGCCAATATCATTTGTCAATTCATACATAACCCCACACAAAAAAATCTGAAATGCTTAGATTTGGTGAACTGGCAGGCCAAGATACAGATCCATATGTTGCAATTACTCGCCCATCACTAAATGGGTCATAACTCGAGCGGCATTATAAGGCGGAGCCCCATCTTGTTGAAAATACAATTGTTCAGAAACTGCAAGTGGTAAGTCCATTATCATTTCCTCAATATCATTTTGTAGGAATTCTAAATATCTCTTCTCTGTCAAAGGTCCCTGAATGAAAATAGGTCCAATAATTCTTGTTCCAATCACCTCAGCCCACACATTTACTCCAAATCTTTCCTGAAAATTACCTTGCCTTATTAAATGTTGATTTTCCTGCGCCCAATATATATTGTTTTGTTTATTGAACATTCCATTGTTGATGAATCTTGCCTCATCAGAAAACAATATCAAAGAAAAAAATTCGGGTTAGCGGTATTGTTCTGAAGTAACCAGTCACAATAAGTTAATCTTCGGTTGCCATCATCTTCGGTACAAATGCTGGTGCACTTTAAACGTGCAGAGCGGTAACCATATTTTTTGAGAATCTTTCTTGCTGATTTATAATTTGCACCTCGTGGCCAATTTATCTAGTAGAAGCAGTAGGATTCGCTTCTACAAAAGCCAACACGATAATTTCTGTCGCTTCATCAACGATAAAAGTTGCAGGATTGTTATCAATTCCTTTCCTGATATGTTTCTCCAAAATTGGAAAATATTGAAAACATGGATGATGTATGTTCGGATACCATTCGGCATACAATTCTGCGGCGTTTCTGGAATTTTTGTGGCATTCTCCAAAATTTAATAACATGTCAACTTTTTCATTCCTTGTATACATTTTAAACAATAACAGTAATTAAAAAACAACAAACAACAAATTTAACGATAAAGAGTAAACTTATTAAGTTAACAATACACACGTATTATTATCTGTCAAACTTCTTTTTGTTTCTACAGCACACTTGTATTATTTGCAGCGTAGTTTTGTTGAAAAAAATTAATGTTTTGAATCTAGTTTTATTCAATTTCAACGGCATACTTGATAAGAGTATTTTGTCGATATTTTAATTATTATCCACCAAAGAACTTGGATATTTGGGTTAATATCAAACCGATTTTCGATTTGAAGGTATCAATGGAAAGAGATACTTTTAAATTATTTTAGCTTGGAGCAGACATGAAAAATTACATGTATTCAGGTTAAAGAAAAATGTGGCAATTAAATTAAGATCTGGTGTTACTCCTCAAACAGAATTTTTAGTAAGACAAAGGCAAAGGGTATTAGCTTCCATTTCCGGCAACTTAGAAGAATCTGCTATTATATACAGAGTGTTTCATAGCGAAATGTACATACGTTAACTGTGGATGTGGGACGCCTAGGTGGTTCCAAATAATCCATAGCTAATGGGGCTAACAACCTTAATTACCAAGATACAGGGTGTTATATCGATTTTGCCTATTTTTTTCTTAAACCACAGCAATCGAACTACTCTGTATACAAATTTGATATTCAGTAGGTATGTTTAACTTACTTTATCGATTCGATTAATGTATTAACCAAACTGGAAGTACAGGTCCGGCTTCATACAAAAGTATCAGTTCCGTATATTTCAAAAACAACACTCTGTATAACAAAATTTTGAAAATCTGTTTAGATATTTGAAAACAGCGGAAAAAATAAAGGTTTGGTATACTCTTCACATTTTCGCATTTAATTACATTAATTTTATTTTTTAACACAAATTCAATTTTATAGAAAATTATATCAGGTAAAATTTATAAAACCGCTGCTAATTACTTGGGAATCAGAACTTCTTCACCGTTGTAAACCTCGACGTGTGGTGGATTTATAATAAAAGTAATTTTTGACGTTTCAAAAAAGTCACTTTGACGTTTCAAAAAAGTCACATTTTGACGTTTCAAAAAAGTCACATTAGTGGAATGTCACTAATATTTTTCCTTGACCTCTAGAATGTGTGTACCAAATTTAAAAGCTTTATCTCAAAAATCCCCTTAATCATCAAATTATCGCAGATTTTGGTAATTACTAGACATCTGGCAACACTGCACGATGATCTATGCAAAAGACCGTGTGCGCTCCCCACTAGGTTGACCGTATATCTATCTCATTATCATTATTCCATCCTTCATTCGGACCAGGGCGCATAATTGGCTTCCATAAGGTATGTATTACTAATTATTCTCGTTTACTGCTTGCACATAAAGTATAAAGTTCAGGCATTAATACTAGATTATTTAATTATCAAATTGAACAAAAATTTTATGTTGTCAAGCAATTTAGGTGCATTAAAAGCATTATTTACATAATTTATTTATACTAAGCAAATATAAGCAAATTGGTACATCAAACTACTTCCAAACTCAAAACAATTTGAAATTTCTCTCTCTGTATAAACAAACATACCTGTTTACTTTTCTTCCTTGATACCAGGTATATGTTTTGTGTATACAAAGTTTTATTCTTTTATGTATTTATTTAGCCTGGTGACTTCCAAGCGTTGTACGTTTGTCAAAACATAATATATTGGAATAGGTGGGTGTAAATTATCGAGTCTGATGACATGCAGGCATGTCAGGCATATTAATCATTGGGGAAGAACTTTATATTTTATTTCACTTTTAATAGTACACCGTAAAATAAAAGATTTTCTATAAGTCGATATGAAAAAAGAAGTTGTAATAGACGTACGAGATATACCTAATTATTACTGATGGTTAGTTATTAATTACAATGTTTTACGAATCGTTTGGTAAATACAATATTTTATTGACAACTTATACACAAAGTACAGAGGCAAAAAAGTCATATCAAAACTATGTTCTCATCCCAGCAGTTACTATTGAGGCACTTGAACTGTAATTGGTTCACCGGCAAATATGTTTGCAGGAGTAGTCAGTAGAAGTTAAAGTAAATTGTCTTCAGAACTCTGACGGGCTAAAAAAATTAAGACAACAATGAATTTGTATCAACTGGGTGTAATAAATTGAAAAAATACAATTACTTTGTTTTAATTAAAAAAAAACGTACGCAAATGTTTACGCTTGAAACAAAATAAACATGAAATGAATAAAATAAATATACAGGGCGTTGACGGTCTTCTGTTATTATTTTTAATGAATGCAGGTCAAAAGAAGGCGATAATTGTTAAAACATCTTAATAAAAGTTGTATCTACGATAGAGAAAAAAATTATCTATTTTTTTTATTTTTAATGGGTCAAAAGATAACGATGAGAGTTTCAAAGTTATCCCTACTATTGCATGCAGTCTCGCTCGGCGTATCCATGAACATATTTTGCGTTGTCAAATTGCCGCCGCCAACTTCTTCTACCCGGTTATAGAGATCTTCGAGGTCGAGAATTTCGTTGGCGTATACCATGGTCTTCATACGGCCCCACAAGTAGAAATCCAAGGGAGGTCAAAAGACAGAACCATCTTAACCAATCCAATTATTCAAACACATTGTTTTAAGTGTTGACGAACTAAACGGCTGAAATGCGCGGGTGCCAGATCTTGCTGAAACCACATTTGTTGACGCACATTTGAGGAAACATCTACTAAATGTCCAGGTAAATTGTTTTGTAAAAAAGTTGTCCGTTTACCAACTAGGCCAATAACTACGGTTTTTTTTTAAATAAATTGTCTGATGGACTAAATACCGATAAAAATAGAGTAAGGTGTAGCACTGAAATGTTGGTCATGAAAGTTCGTACAACCTAAAATAAACTATTTAAAATAGAAATAGAGCATTTATAATAACAAAAATATCCATTCCATGCTTGGTGGCTTCACTATATGAGTTCATTTTCAAAACGAAAATATCTCGAAAATGAATGCCTCTGAGCAAATTAAACAAGTATATATTTTTTGTGGTGTTTCAATTAGCAATGTTAAAAAATATATATAAAAAATCAACCGCAATTTATTTATAGAACATTAAGTGTCATATGATCCCTATTACTACAACACTGGATTAGTTACAATACAGTAATGTACTGGAAGTTTGTACGACTACTGCTCATTTTATAAATTGATTCCGTCGGTTTAAATTGTTAAAAGAGTAAGTATGAGTAAGAGAGCCAGTTGACCATTTAACACCCTCCCTGTATCTTCTTAAGGATGAATTTTTTGGAAAAAAAATATTTAGGTTTTTGAAATATATTTACTTTATCGTCATATCTTTTTATTTAAGGTACTCAATTTAGAAACGTTCTGTATATATATTATATTATGTAAAAACATATCCTCTTCTTTTGATTTGAAATATAAATATACCGTATTTTTAATGTGATTTACCCTTTTCTAAACCCACTTTTACTAATTGATATATTTATAACCTATTGCGGTTGAAATACATAAATAAACTTAAAATTAGAAAATCATTAGTATATCAGCACATGTTAAGTGCTGTTCTAAAGCAAGTGAGTAAAGGAATTTTTCAGATCTTATAGGTTACCCTATTCCCACATGCTTACAATATGGCTGTATAATAAATAAGGATGCTACACTAAAGCAATAAAAAAAAATTAATACCACGAATTTGTTAGTACAAAATTAGCAATAATGTTATGAAAACATTAAAATACCGAAATTATTCCACATATAATCTAATCATTTTCGATGAGAGAAATCAAGCTGGAGAATTTGGCAAAATACTAACGTAAGCCATTTAGAAACTATCAACAGTCATAGTGTGCTTGGCCTCCGTACACAGAACAATTTGAAGTTCAGTTACACGAGAAAATATTATGTGGACAGGATTTACTACGAACCTGAAATAGGATTTCTTCTCGATTTGTCCTCAGCTAAAATGGTTAAAATACATTTATTGGAAATCAGATAAAACATATAGGTGGGATACATACATGCCTGGTATCAAGGAAGACCTCATAATTAAAACAAACTTTTTATTGAGAAAAACATCAGTAAATTATTTTATAAATTATATAAATAAATGAAAATATACCAAAAGGTCCACTAA
Source organism: Rhamnusium bicolor (assembly GCA_029963845.1). Lineage (NCBI taxonomy): Eukaryota > Metazoa > Arthropoda > Insecta > Coleoptera > Cerambycidae > Rhamnusium > Rhamnusium bicolor. Next base: position 49,645 of record JANEYF010003852.1, read on the forward strand.
TTTCATCGCCCATAATATTGTTACACTTTATAGATTTATTGAAATCTAAATTTGAATTATAACCGAATACATTAAGTATAGAGTGGAATGAAAAATAATATTAACTGAAAATTTTTTTTGCTAATTATTATTTAATAACTTTTACAAATCTTATCACAGATAAGTATAACATATATCTTTTTAAACAATTATTTTCCCGGCTATTTGCCAAAACGCTGAAACTTGGATTACAGAAAAGATAATATGCACATTATGTTCAGTACAACTGACTCAATAATGTTATTTTTAATTTCAACTATTCTGTCTAGTAAAACCAAAAATAAATAAAACACAAGGTACTCACCAGTTGACACTCACTTTAAAAAACTTTAAAATATCTTTTTTTATTTATTTTTGGTTTTACTAGACAGAATAGTTGAAATTAAAAATAACATTATTGAGTCAGTAGTTGTACTGAACATAATGTGCATATTATCTTTTTTGTAATCCAAGTTTCAGCGTTTTGGCAAATAGCCGGGAAAATAATTGTTTAAAAAGATATATGTTATACTTATCTGTGATAAAATTTGTAAAAGTTAGTAAATAATAATTAGCAAAAAAAAATTTTCAGTTAATATTATTTTTCATTCCACTCTATATTTTAACTTTTACCAAGAAGAGGAACTTAATTTGTTTTTAAATTATTTCATTAAGTATATACTTTTCCGACTGAAAGTAGAGATTCTGCAATCGTATACATTATATCAGAGATATTACCTGGAAATCTCTGCCAACAAATTATTTGCGTTTATCACTTAAAATATTTTACATATATTTTTTAATATACATATGTAATTTAAACATTTTTAGAAGCCAAATGGTGAATCTACTATAATCATTTTGCAATTGCAATAAAGTTTATAAAGCATTTTTAAGCATTTTCTTTCTTCACAAGTATATAAAAAATCGGTCCAGATGCTCCTTGATTGTAGTTTCTCATACAAAATAATTAAAATGAACAAAATAAAGAAAATAAACAATGAGATAAATTAGACAAATGAGTCATATGACACACATGAGACAAATGTAATAATTGAGACAAATGAGGCAAATGAGATAATTGAGACAAATGAGGCAAATGAGATAATTGAGACAAATGAGATTAATGATATTTATGAGATTAATGACTAATGAGGTTAATGCGATTAATGAGATAAACGAGAAAATTCAAATAAGTAATATAAAAGGCATAAAACGAAATAAACGAGATAAACGGGAAAATGGAACAAACGAAACAAACTAGACAAACGAGACACACGAAACACACGAGACAAATACTCACAAATTATCAAACAATTGCGTGAAAAAAATTGTTTTTACTTAAAAGCTCACAAGGGTAATAAGATTGTTATTTTAGATAAGGAGGACTATTATGATCCTTATAAAAAACTTTCTAGAAATCCATTACCAAAAATGATAACTGAAGTAAGAAATGTACTTGAATCTGGTAACAACCTTATTAGTAAAGCTTTGAGTATGAGGTATCTAAGCCAAGTCTACCTAGATTTTATTGCTTACCTAAAATACATAAACCAGGAAAGTCGATGAATCCTATTCTTTCAGCAATTGGATCGCCCACTTACCACTTATCATTATGGTTAACAGAGTAGATCGAAAGCTTACCCATTGCACCACCAAGTTAGATTCTCTATAATTAATTCCCATAATTTCATTATAATAAGATGAAATATATCCAGTTGCAAAAAAGTGACATTTTGATTTGCTTCCTTGAAGTACTTTGAGGATTTACTCGAATCAAACAATCTCAGTCAAGATGTAGTACATGAATATATTCAACTCACTAAACTTTGTATGAAACAAAATTGCTTTCGATTCAATGATAATTTATTCGAACAACATGAAGGGCCAGCAATGGGTAACTCTTTGTTCACCATTCATTGCCTATCTCTTCATGAACAGATTCCAAACAGAAGCAAAAGGAGAATTCGAGTATTTCCCCAGAGTTTGGCTTATATTTGTGGATTATATTTTTTGCAGTGTTTGATATTGACAACTGTATTTCTAAATTAACAATTGTTTCGCGTCAGTTAAATTCAGTTATAAAAATGAAAACTGTGGGCAACTACTATTTTTAGATATGTTAATAATTGGAAATTATAGTTACCAATTCACTTCGTAGGATGGAGAAATAAGTCACGAGCAATTTGGACAAAAAAATTATTATTATCAATAAATTTTAATTACTGGTCAACGTTTCGGAGGATAGTTCTCACCATTTTTAGGGCTGTAAGAATCAAATTATGTTTTAAAATCAGTGCGAGCCATTATTCGCATAATTTTAATAAAAAATAAACAAATGAATAAATAAAAGGACTACATTACAACACATAAAGAACAAAAATACATAAAACTTTCATTATATCACATAACGGATACAATTCCATAAAGCAAAAAATTTCTTTAAAAACACAAAAATTTTAATTAATGTAAGAAGTTAAAAAAAAGAATTAAAAAATTAGAATTAAAAAGGAACTTACCCAAATTGATACATTGTTGTAGCTTCAATTTTAATTAAAATCGAGTTTTTCATTGGAAAAACAATAATTCTAATCTAATAAACAACCGCCCGTATTCACACAGTCAATATTTTCAACACACTGAAGAATGCATAGTTAGTAATGTTGGTATAGGCTCGATCTGTTGGAGAAATATAATATACAGATGATACTGAGTACATTTTAGGTAGTATACTATGAAATTGTTAGTCTTATTAAGTTCTAAGGCCGATAGGTGGCAGTTGAAAATTTATTGTTAATTTTTGGATATTTTTTGTAAACAACAAACAACAGGAGAGCAACAGAAACAACTGAATTGACATATATATGCATACATGCAAGTACATATAAACATGCATGTACATGTACATACCTATATGCATTATATACACATACATACACACGTATAATTACTTCCATATATAACATACACACATACATACGTACGTACGTACGTACGATCGTCATCATATCAAAGCCACCATCCCCCAAAATGCTCTCCCGCAGGAGCGTTCCACTACAAATAGTGCCAGAAAGAGAGGATCCCGGAAGGGGGTGACCCCAAGCTGACGACTATACATATATCCATACATCTGTCATGGTGTATACCTGCATTTGTAACGTATAATCATATAACCAATTATAAATACGCACTAGTAATTATGAATAAGGTTATGATATATTTTATTAAAATCAGAATAATCTGTTTTTAAATTTATAGAATTAGCAGATTTTAAAATGTATGCTATTTCTAAAAATAATCGTTTCTGATCATTTCGTTCATGATCCAAAACCTTGATTTGATCGAATAAGAAATTATGATTTTCCACAAAATGATGGGTATTCAGTGCCATTTTTTTCCTTTTTCCTTTTTTTCTTCTTTTTACCCGTTATGTAATATAATATAACGTTTTATGTATTTTCATCCTTTATGTGTTGTGATGTAGTTCTTTTATTTATTTATTTTTCAAAATGATGTGAATAATGGCTCGCACTGATTTTAAAACATAATTTGGTTCTTGAAGCCCTGAAGATGGTGGGAACTATCCACCAAAACGTTGGCCAGTAATTAAAATGTATTGTTAATAATAAATTTATTGTCCAAATTGCTCGTGACTTATTTCTCCCTAATTAGAAATAATAGAAATAAGTTAAAATTTGAAATATACAAAAAAAGATACCAGTACTAAGGACTCTCACCAGTGTGCTCAACACAAAATGGCGAGTTTTAATTTTCTAGTTCATCACCTATTAAGCTTCCCCTTTAATATGGAGATGTTTGAAAAAGAAGGCATTGATTGAGGATATAGCTGAAAGTGAATGATATCCTGTAAGTTTAGTTGATAAAATAATTAGAAAACGTAAATTTAAAGAGGCACTTCGAAATTCCTCAACCTTTTAAAATGAAAAAAGAAATCCGAAATTTGTATAGATTCCATACGATTCTCAATTCATTCGTGGCATTGATACGATTTTTAAAGATGTAGGTATGACAGTGGTTCACTCATTGGGAAATAAGCTACAACAGCTTTTAGGCAATCCAAAAGAGAAAATTGGAACAAACGTAAAGTCTGGCATTTTCGAAATTAGCTGTAAGATCTCTAATCAAAAGTATGTTGGACATACTAGACTATCAATTCAAACTAGATTCAAGGAGCATATGACTCATCTCAAATATTATAGAACAGAAAAGTCGTTTTGTCCAAGATACGTTTGTGGATATCCATAAAATAGATAATAGCAATTTGAGATTAATTAGGAATGTAACAAATACCAGACAGCTGGATGCATTTAAGAGCTTGGAAATTACAAAGCGTAAACACAGTATGAAGAATGACAGAGCGCCAATTCCATATAGTCCTCTCTATTGGTTAGTGAGTAACGGTTCACCGAACCGTAACAATACCTTTGGTATAAATAGGGTTCATTGCTAGCATAAGGTTAATTTTAATCATCACCAGATGATGCAACTTGTTTGACGAAACACGCGTCGATTATTTTGGTGTTTTGTGGAAAACACGTCAGTGTCAGCTTCACATCAAAGGTCAAATTTTATTTATTATTAAAAACATCAAAGCGTATTATTTGCTTTAAATAGTTTTAGCCTAATTTTAATTTTAGTAATTTTACAGGATGCGACGATTTAATTTGTTATAGTGTACATGTACACATAACATACATAGTTCATTATATTTTTATTTTCTACAAAAGTAAAATGTAAACTCTACGACTTTACTAAAAGGATATATTTATTATTGAAGTCGAACACACACTTGTTTGCGGAGAGATCTTAGGTTAACAAGTAGGTAAGCTACGAGTAAGGTAAACGACTTGAAAGTAGAGGTGAGCACGGGGTGTGAATGGAAACCACGGGTGGCCCTGTGCCCACCTACTGGCTGTCAATGCTCATCTTTCTTCAATGGAGCCACGGTTTGCCTCATAGTGAACAATGCCACTCAGCATCTGAACTTATTGGCTTTGCATAGGAATGAAAATTTTAATTTAGTATGTAATGACTTATTTGGTTTAATCGAATTTTAAAATGCGTGTAAAATAATATTCCTTTATTTAATGTTAAAACTGAATTAAAAAAAAACAACTTCTTTAGGAATTCATCAAGTTTATGTTGAATAGTAAGCATCCTTTTAAAGACAGAATAATAACGAAGAAAAACACGCCCATAACATTTTTTATTGAATTCTTAAAGGGTTAAATGATGTAAAATCCAAAAAACCTCAAACCTTGGTAACTATAAGAATGATCAAATAATAATTAGTTATGTATACTTGTCCGTACATCTTTTAAATTTTGATAACTTTCATAAACCGAAAATATATTCTAACTAAAGTTTTTTTAGTTTATTAACATTCAATTGAATTATTATATCAAATAATTTTGCTGATGACATATAACATTGGGTAAGTGTTAACCTTGGTGTTAACCTTCACATTAGAACATAGTACACGGGCAACATTTGGCAATGGATTCCATAACTTTTCTGCCTGTGGTTGAAAGGATGTTAATAAAGTGATGAAAATAACGGAACAAAGGAATACTTCATGCAGTAGCAAGGTTGAGGTTATCAGTTACTTCTCCTCAGCCGTCTGATAAAAAGTCAGATTACAATGTTCTAAAAACAAAAATATCTAATGTGGCCAGCACATAATTTTTTATAGCAGTATATATCATCCTGAACTAAAAAAATCATTTTATTTAATTCCTCACTTACCTTAATTAAAATTTAATAGTGTACCTTGAAATGTTTCATTAAAATTTTTAAATAATTATTTATCAGCGTCATTCGATACTGCCAATAATAATTCGTCATATATTTAAATAATTTGTTCTTATTGACATTGACATATTTGTAATTAAATTAGACATTTCAAATGTCAAACTGTTAAATTTATCCTAACCCCATTTTATGAGGTCAAATGTGAAAAAATTTCAGTTTACATCAGCTTTATTTAAGTACTTGGAAAATATATTTTATTCCTTGATATAGTAGACATGGATTTATAATCTTTCATCAAGAATACATTTTTTCATAAAGGCATATACATAAAAGTTTGGGTCCCGAGGACATCCTTTCAGCTGGCCAATTTTGCTCATCACCGAATTTATCATTGTCTTTGGCCTTTAGAACATGTGTACCAAATTTGAAAATTTCTGTCGGCATGTTTGTAGTATCGCGATAGCAGCCACATTTTTTGAGATAGATTTTTCTTCCATAAAGTTATGTTTGTTCATTATAAAGCATCGAGATTCGTCCAGAAATGCAATAAAAATTTTTAATTTTTTTCTCGAAATTGTATTGTTCTTCTTTCATTCATTATGTCTCTTCTGGTGGTACCACATTCGCCAAATTTAATCTGTCACCTAAAATGTTGTTGAAAATCGTAACTGCCAAATTTGGGCATTGTTTGAAAAAGAGTCAGAATGGATTCAGGAGGGTTCAAAACGTATATATCAATCAAAATCTCGAGATCGAAAAAAAAATCACGATTATTATCCTTCCTTATATTATGTATAAGAAAGTAAAAATATATAATAATGTTATCACCACTAGTCACGATTCAATTTTGGATTGACTTTCTTTCCGTATCAATCATCTTTCAATGGCTAAACAGTATGTGGAATGTGGAAACACTGTTCGAAGCCAGAATGTACTTAGACTTCATACAGTATACCGTGTTTTCATGTTTTCACATTACATAGGTAATCAGCGTCGTTCGAACTCGTACATGCGGAATAGAGGGGAAACCATTGACTTCATGCGTTGTGGTAAAATCCAGTCATATTTTATCTAGAACTGAGTCTAGATTTTTTTACCCGAACGAACAGAACAAACCGAGCACGCACGAACAAACACAAACAATTAATCCGAACAAAAGCATGTTGCATTCGGCACATTCGTCATATTCGTTATGTTCCCATGTACCCACATATTCGTAGTTTTATTTATTAAGTAAACTCGTTGGTAAAATGCGCTTTTTTCATTCTGTGCAAATTATTATTAAAAAATAATAATAAACCCAAAAACGTATGGATATAATTGACTCGACTGTGGTAATAGTCAGTATTTGCAAATTATTAAAAAATAAGAAAAAAATCAAGGAAAGTATGGATACGAATATTGTATGGGCAGGGTTCCATAACACCGCGTACTGTCATTACCACCTAAAAACAAGGCCTCAGTACTATTGTGTGACGTCACAACCTCTAGTCCAGCCCAGCCGGCGTAATTTGCCATGGGTACTGTAAAAACGAATAATAAACAGCGCGAAATAATTTTTAGCGTTTAGTAAGGGCTTCCTGTAAAAACTATTGTGAAAATGCTTATAAGAATAATTTTTTTGATTTAAATTTCAAGGAAATAAATTAGAAAAGCGATACGATATAATAAAATACATTTTAATAGGAAATTTTCAACACAGTGTATGAGGTAATAAGTCAATAAATAAAAGTTTTGTTATACAAGGATTAACAAACAAGAAACACAGTTTGAAAACATCAAAGACTGATAATTGATGTAAGTCTAATTGGTCATAAAGTAAATAATTGTCCTGACTATTGTTAGATTTAAAAAACTGTTCATTCTAATAAATTTAATTAAAAGCCTTCTTGCAAATGTAGTATTTGAAGATTGCTTAAATTTGGAACATGTGACCTGACTCTAAAATATAGTTGGAAAAAGTTGAAACTGTTTTTTGGATGGAGTCAACAAAGGAAAATGTGCTTGATTATATCGTAATAATTAACTATCGTGCTTGATTATATCGTAATAATTAACTATCACCAAGTAATGGCTTACAATTTAATTTTTAGAAAATCTATACCTATGTGCATTTATTTTTATTTAATTTGCCTACCAAAATACTTTTCGAACTACTAAAACCTTATTACTAGGTACCAAATATTGAATTGCAAAAACTTACAGTAGTATATCCGGGCTGTTTTAAATAATTTTGTCTGTTCGTGTATTAAATTTTCATTCGTTGGTTTTACGTCAACCGTCAGTCAGTCAGTTTGTCACAATAGTTGTTAAGTAAAGTATTTATGGTGCAAGTTAACATAGTATTTACAATATGTTCCTATGCTCCAGGCTATGAATTTCGCAATCACTAAAATCCATTTTTACTAAAGTAATTTAGAACAAAATAAGCGAAAATAACGAACCTCCTCGACTTAAATTTATAATGAGACTATAATTATAATTTATGACAACGGCATAAGTTATGGCTGGTCCTGGAGGATATGTTATATTAAATATTGTATTTTTTTTAATTAAGTAAATTAGGTTGCAAAACAATATCTGTAAATAAAAATAACCTAGGAAAAATGTTAATAAACAATAAGGATAAAACAGAAAAACTACAAAAGACAGGAGTGTATGAACTAAAATGTAGTGACTGCGACGATATATATATATTGGCCAGACTGGATGTAACATAAAAAAGCGACTTGAAGAGCATAAAAAGTCTATTGTAAACAACGTATATAGCACCGGCATGTCAACACACTGTATAGAAAACAATCACTTTATAAATGTGGATAATGTAGAATTACTTCATTTCGAAAAGAAAAGCAAAAAATTAGACTTACTAGAAATATTAGAAATTAAGAAAGCTTCCAAATATAAAAAAAACGGTTACAAATGAACAATAAATATTCGCAGGTCACCACATTTTAGATAAAGTAATTTAACTTTTCTAAAAATTCCAAATCTTTCAAACCATTTTATTACTATAAGTTGCCAGATGTAACATTCAATATATAAGCAAGGAACACAAATTATAATTTAGTACCTCTCATCTGTACTCTTGAAAAGGGCCTAAAAAGCCGAAACACGTGTGGAGTGAAAATATAATTTTGAAACATTTAAAAGCAAATTTTCTTTGTTCATTTAAAATATTTAATAATGTTTCACAAGGAGCAAACCGCAGAATCAGTACAGTATTAAATATTGTGGCTTATTATGAATATTGTGGCGGTATCCTTATTATGAAAATTATCTACCCTCTGAAATTGGCAATGTAATTAGAATATTGAGAAAGTCTTATTCACTTTTTTGAATGTCTTGAACAAATTCAATTCGTTCAATTACCCAAATTTAGCATCCCTACTTTAACGAATAGATAATGGTGTAATGAAATGATCTTTCCGTAGATTGTTTTCTGTTATAATCAGACCTAAGTGGGTTCCTCTTTCACTTTGATACACCCTGTATCCTATAACTTGTATTAATGTGTATTTCAAAAATCGCTTTGAACAAAGGATTAATTTATTTTATGTCAAATACTTGGAAGAACAATTAGTTCTCAAGGTAATTGTTTCAATCAGGTTTTTTTTTCAAGGTTTAGTTGTTTTATTATTGTATTTATGTAAGCCAAGCAAGATTAAAGAATTTTAGTTTAAGGTAATCCATTTGAGAGCCAAGTTTGTAATTATCCTAATTATAGACAACCGTTATTTTCCATTCACCCGGTACATTTGAAAATATGCAAGTGGGTAGAATGATAGTTAATGCTAGGAAAGGAAGCATTTGTTAGTAACAAATCCATTTTTATTTTTAAAATAATTCACAATATTAAAAATTAAGCAATTTAGTTTGAATATTAATTCATGACCATTTTGGTTATTTTCTTTTTGGAAACATAGTTTTAAAATTATGAGAAAGCGATTCCCGGCCTCAGAATATTTTATAAACATTTGTTTATATTAAATAACTTTGGGAATTTGATTAAGTGTATTTCGCTAAACTTGCTTAAAGAATTTTTGCCCCGCTACATCAACCGCAATTCCGTCCCTCGTGCAGGAAGTCACGTGACTTTCTCGTCATCCGTTGGGAACAAAATTGCTAACATGGCTTGAAAGAATCACTTTTCGAGTGAAAGTTCGTAGTCTGCAGATCTACGAATAAGCAGCTCCAGTTTCTCACAATCAGGTAGTGGTTAGAATTACTTTTTACCGTTTTACTGTTTTATTTGCATTTACCGTTTGTACCATTTTATTTGCATTTGTCGTTTGTATCCGAATGCCTGCTAATTCGATCCGCTAGAGATATTCGGGAAAATTCGGGAATCATTAAGTAAACTACGGATTATCTATTCAGAAGCGAGCATCGGGAATACTCGGTTGCTGATATTTGATGATATATTTTTCACCAAGGGAATTTTAATATCTAGCATATTTGAGTAGAATTTGATCACAGTGTCATACGCGAAGAAACACGAGTGAAATTCCGGTATCTAGCATATTTCAGTGGAATCTCACTTCACGAGGAAAACGCGAAGAGACACGAGTGAGTTTCCAGTATCTAGCATATTTGAGTGAAAACTGACCAAGTGTCCGAGGATGTAATGCACTATTCCCTCCGTCCGACACTCGAAATAATTTGTAATAAAGTACGCTCGAAATTGAAGTGATAACCTCTAACGGTCATTTGTATTTTAGCTGCCGTCTGTTAACTTCATACCAGTTTACGCATATCTCTGGATTACTCAATTTAAGTCGCTTTTCAATGCGAGTTAATAAAACTTAATCAAACGTGCTATATAGGTAGATACCTCTCGGGAATATTCAGTTATTATTATTTATGGTTATATATTATGCACCGAGGGGATTCTAATATCTAGAATATTTGAGTAGAATCCGATCTCAGTGTCATGGTGAAGTCCGATCCCTAGTATTTGGAGAGGTACTTCACCAGAAAAACGTAAAAGGCACAAGTGAGTTCCCAGTATCTGGCATATTTGAGTGGGATCTGATGGGTTCGAGTTAACGTGTGATCCAATTGGCCCTAAGAAAGAACGAAGGGTGTAAATCTAAAGATATAGCAGATCTGCAACTGGTGTACGAGTAGTACTTCTGCAACGGTCCTAAATAATATGTGTATACCATGCCAGACACTAAAACAGCAAAGGCCATTTGGGCATCTAAGTAATAATATGGCCCCATGAACGCAAAAAAGCAAACACCAATATTTAGCATTATTTCAGGCGTCTTATGCATAATGATAAGGGGAAGCGGTATTCAGATTACGATTTAGTTTCTTAAAATTGTTGGTTTATTTGGAAAAATATCATTAATATAAATATCTGAAAACTGAGTCCAAAAATTACTAGACGAGAAATTCTCTTGTCTAACAACATATTCAGAGTAATTCTAGTGATACTTGTTTTCCTAACAATAATTGTTTTGTAAACAATATTCACATCGATATTGAACCTGAATAGATATTCTGGTAACCACCTTGTTGTCTACTTTGTTATGTCTTCAATGTTGATGTTAAAACAATAATTTGACATTCCTCTGTTCACGACACTTCAATTTTTATTTCTGTGAGCGACGCGGACGACGCCAAAGTGAACATAACCTATTAACCTATGAATTTTGCAATTTTTATTGTTTTGTGATTGACATCTGGCTGAAATCTAAAACAGGGTCTACGTTTTTATTGTATGTGTATAATTTTTCACCCAAAAATTAATTGAAAAAAGTTAGAACCTCGAAAAGACGGTTAGAAATTTTACTTCGTTAGAAAGATATCCAATATTTATTAACAACAAATTAAACTCCAAACAATGAAAAATATTAAATAAAATAAATTTGGGAAAATATGATGATTGGTGAAATAATTAAATAGCACTGTATGTGGGTCCACAAAAGACGTAAATGGATGGAAGAAGGTAATAAATACATCAATTCACTCTGAAATTTTCTTACATATCATTTTCCTTGTCTAAAATATTAATTAGTAATATTATTCCATTCAATGCCATTCTAATTGATGTCCAGCAAAAACTGAGACCTCTTCCTGGGATATCAATATCGAATAAGAAATAATTGTCTTTATTTCAAATAAAATTGGTCACCAGAATAGCAATTCTGGATATACGATGACATCACAATAATAATTATTGTTTCATTTTTAATATTGACATAAAGACAATGTCACAGGAATATCAACTTCAATTTTTATTGGAAACACTTCAATAATTATTTAAATATTGTTTGAAAATCAATTTTCGATTTTCTTTGAAATAATTTACACAATTGAAAGTTTACAATGAATCAAATTTAAAGAAATTGTGTTAATTTCTAAATTTTCACTAATTTTATATTCGATTACAATTATTGTACTGTCGAGCCGGCGAAAGAAGACTCGCGCGGCAAGAGAAAGTATTGCCGATAAGTCGCCAGCTTTCTGCGAAACCAAATACTAAGAATACAATAACTCTCCCAATGTGTAGATGCGGATCAAAAAATTTGCCAAACACTATTTCATTTACACTTAATTATGAATGGAATGCAGAAATCAATTCGTTCCGCGGGTCTTCTTTCCCCGACTAGACAGTAGAAGGTTGTTTTATATACTTTGGATTTCGGGCCGTTAGTAACGGACAGTAATTTCACCAACTAAAGGTCTACTGGAGTCTACAACAATTTTTTCGACAAAGCAAAACCGTATAATACTTGTAGTTATTGCACTTCAAGATGGTTTTGCTGTGCCTAAAAAAATATTATAGACTCCAGTAGACTTCTAATTGTATACATTTCCTTTGATTAGATCGAAGGTAATACTTGCTCGTCTGCCAGATAACAACCTCAACCCAATTCAAATATGGTTTAGGTGTTCAAAATAATTCTTTTTCTCTTTGGAATTGAACCTGTTTTTATAAAAAATATAAAAACATTTACAATTTAAGTACTTATAACAATCCAAGAAATCACTGCATCCATACTTACATCAATGTTATTTATTAGATAACAAAGGCACAGGCAGTCTCTATTTTCCTAATTTATGAGTTTTATGACTATGGCAACAATAGGATCCTTGCATTTGCTAAATTTTTCAAATTAATTCATATATTCTAATATAGTTCTACTTACATTAGGAATTATCAAATCTTCACGTGTTGAACGGTACGATATCCAGTTCGTGCATTAATTAAGTACGGGTGGTTATTTCGTAAAATTATTTGGTTGTCTCCGGTCTGCGATATTTATGCAGACATAATATTATATTGTAAACATCTACTCAAACATCCCCAACCAATAGAAAAACAGAATTTTATACAACAGAAAGTGAATTTTATTTCATTTTAAATGTTACTACGAAAACTAGTTTTATCGTAAAACGTATGACAAAAACAAAAAGTTGTTTTTATACTAGGCAAATTTGGGGCGACGTCACACGATAAAACTCGTGAACGGCTGGAGATATCTATATTCAGTAAAGACAATTGCTTGGTCCCTTAGCTGCTCAGCAGCAGAGGTTTCAACCCCGTACATAATATTCTTCTGCTTCCTAAATTTCTGTCTATGTTTTTACATAGCAAAATTTGGGGGTGACGTCACACGATATTTTTCCTTATAACTCGTGAACGGCTGGAGATATCTAAATTCAGTAAAAACATTTGATTGGTTCCTTGTTAAGGGCTACTCGGCAGTACCTAATGTCCTTCTGGTTCCTAAATTTTTGTTTATAGATAGAATTAAAACTCCCAAATTTATATATTTATGTTTTTTTACATAATAAAATTAGAGTTACCTTTCAGAAAAACATTTTTGGACATCCCTTTATCGTTTTCAAGAAAAAACTGTTTGAGATTGAAATCATTTAAATATTAACATTATTTGATAAAAATGAGTCTCACACAAAAGGGATTTTCAATTATTGGACAATTTTGTGTTCGATGATTTTCAATAGCACCCATAGTAAGCTCACACAAAATTTCACGATAGAAAATATCTTCTTTAGTGTCCCAAAATAACATAAAAGAATGAGAAAAATCGAAACACAGGCAGTGGCGGACTGACACTTGTTAATGGTTGTGGTGATTTATACCGAGAGGCGGCGAGCACATGTCCATGACGGCACTGTATATAGTGAGGGGGTAATATTTAAACAAATTTATTCATGAACCTAATCTTCGAATACTTTTGGGGGTGACGTCATACGATATTTTTCCTTATAACTCGTGAACGGCTGGAGATATCTAAATTCAGTAAAAACATTTGATTGGTTCCTTGTTAAGGGCTACTCGGCAGCACCTAATGCCCTTCTGGTTCCTAAATTTTTGTTTACAGATAGAATTAAAACCCCCAAATAACAGATTTGTTCATGAACCTAACCTTGGAATACTTTTTTTTAGCAAAAGAACAAAAGAGCACTTTTTGGGATCGAGTAGGGGGCGTTTTGATCCTGTGGTCAGTCCGCCACTGAACACAGTGTTCCTCATGTTACCGTGCCATATGTACTTTACACATATTATTTTTTACTGCCTTTGCATATTTATTTTTAATATTATCATTTATTTAATTAATCACATCAAAATGGTCCTCGCATGCAAGAACGCAACTTGTATTCAAAAACTCATTTGGTTCCCATTTAAACATCTTTAACTACACTTTTCTACGATTTCCGCTTCTTGGAACTTGGACAAAAGTTTTTCTGGCGTTTAGGAATTTTCACACATCGGTACGATGCATGATGATAATTTAGAAAAATTGATCATTATAATTACTTGACTTAAAATTTCACAACACAAATTACACCATTTGTTTACATTTAACAACGTACCTTGCCTGCTTTGTGTTCACTAGTTAGTAACTATGTTGCTTTCTTTTCGATGATCACCGTATCAGTCTGCAAAGCCGGCAGTGTTTGCGCGCGTAATGAACTAATTCAAATTTTAATGTTGAATAACTTTTGTAAGAAAAAAAAATAAAAAAAATCCGTTATATGCTGATTTTTGTATTAAGTAAAAATTCCAAAAATATAAGAATTATAATTTTTGCATGGGGCCAATTGGACAAAGCAAGCGAGAAATAAGTTGCGATCATACATATGACAGTTGAAAATATCCATTCTAAAGATATTTCTAAAAATATGATTTTTTTCGTTAAAGGACTATCGTTCGTTTTTTAGAACATAGGTATACAGGGTTATTCACGGAAAGCGGGTATTAGACATTTCTCGGGATCTGAAAAAATCTGAAAATTCGTATAAAGAGGTTTTTGAGTATGGCGAATTTAACGAAAATATTTTCAACTTTGTGTCACTTCCGCTTATACCGGAAATATCACCAAACTTTGTTATTTTAAATGGAACACCCTGTATATTATTGCATACTTGGATTCCTCATAAGATTTCAGCTTGGGTTTGTGTACCATAATGCACCCTTAAACCTACAATTTTCCGAGATAATTAATTTTGAAAAATTTTGACGGTTTCTATCCTTCGGAAAGAAATCGTTATCTTCTATCATATTGCAAATTAAGAAATTTTCGTTTCAAACTCATACAATTTCCCTATGGTCTAACTAAAAGTGTCCTTATGTTTTCACAATTTTATACAGGGTGTTTTATTTTCACAGTCGAACATTATTTTAGTTCAAACGTCAAAAAGTAATTTTTTTTTAAATGGAACCCCCTGCATATTTTTACAGAATCTAATAGATTATTGATTTCTGCATCGACTGATATTACCATTCCCTATACCTACCAATATTGGTTTTCGCACCATAGACGATTATTTGTAAAATGAACACTGTTTGTTACTAAGCAACACAAGTTATAACTTGCTTCCTTTCTTATCATAAAGGAGTATAATCATGTGGATAGTTGATAATTATTTGTTAGTTATCAAGAAAACAAAATCAATAAACATCAAAAACAAAAGATCATTTTATTATTAGATTTATAAAAAATACTTTACAACAAAAAATTTACAAAATTAACGAATACATTGAATAAATATTTAATGCAGCAACTGTTCAAAATGCCTTCCATTTTGCTCCAAACAAGCCAATATTCTGCGATTTACGGCACTTACCGTGGCTCGGCGAATTTCGTGGGAATCTAATTGCTGAAATGCAGCCCGTACTCTATTCTTTAGATCTTCTTTGGAAGTAGCCGGGGTGGCATAAACAATATTTTTGATTGTACCCCAAAGGTAAAAGTCTAAAGGGGTCAAATCAGGGGACCTTGTTGACCATCTCCAAGGTCCTCGGTATCCAAACCACCTATTTTCGAACAATGCTACTAATTCGTCATACACTTTCCGTGTATTATGTGGGCCGCAACCATCCATTTGATAATACATAGAATTATAAATATTTAGGGGCAAACTATCAATAAACGTTTCAACTACTGTTCTCAAGAGTTCCATGTATTTGTTACTATTTAAATTTTCCTCGTAGATATGATGCTTAAAAGTATTATCTATTTACTAATAAGCAGAAAACGTTAAAACTGGTCTGGAAATTCGATTCCCGTACCACATGAGGATTTTGTTATGCCCAGTTGTGTAAATTTCGACTGTTAAAAATTCCTTCTTTGGAATATTTAGCCTCATCAGTACAAATAATCCTTTTAAAAAAATCAGGATTTTCTTGAAGACGTACGATCATCTGTTCACAGAAATCAGTTCTTTTTCGAAAATCTTCGGGTTTCAATGATTGTACTTTTTGGTACAGAAAGTTATACATCTTATGCTTCTTTAAAATTCGTTGAATAGACGAATATGAAATTCCTAAATCCCAACTAGCACCAGGAATTGATCCAGTGGATTTGCATAAAAGTAAACCAGAACATTTATCTCATTTACTTCGTTATCTGTAACTGGCTTCGGTATTATCTTTACGGCATTAACTTTACCAAATTTTAAAAAATTTAACCTGATTCTTCGGAATTTATTGTTTGTCATTGGTGGTAATTGTCGGTATTTCTCGTTGAATTCTCTGCACGTTCTACTAATTATTTCCTTATAAATAGAAAACAAATCTAATATTACAGCATTTGTATAAACGTTTGCCATTATTTTCCACTAATAATTCGCGTAAGTGATGATACGCACACAACAATAACATGGTGTTGACATTGGTAAAAACAAAACATTTTTACATTTGCAGCCTACTAGATGACATTCTGAAACAGTGCTGATGTACGCACATTTTACAAATATTCGTCTATGGTGAGAAAACCAAGACAGATAGGTATAGGGAATGGTGACATCAGTCGATACAGAATTCAATAATCTATTAGATTCAGTAAAAATATACAGGGGGTTCTATTTAAAAAAAATGACTTTTTGACGTTTGAACTAAAATAATGTTCGATTGTGAAAATAAAACACCCTGTATAAAATTGTAAAAACATAAGGACACTTTTAGTTAGACCATAGGGAACTTGTATGAGTTTGAAAAGAAAATTACTTAATCTGCAACATGATAGAAGATATCGATTTTTTCCGAAGGATAGAAACCGTCAAAATTTTTCAAAAATATTAATTACCTCGGAAAATAGTATAAGGGTGCATTATGGTACACAAACCTAAGCTAAATTTTTATGAGGAATTCAAATATGCAATAATATACAGGGTGTCCCATTTAAAATAACAAAGTTTAGTGATATTTCCGGTATAAGCGGAAGTAACACAAAGTTGAAAATATTTTCGTTAAATTCGTCATACCCAAAAACCTCTTTATACGAATTTTCAGATATTTAAAATCGACAGATCCCTAGAAACGTCTAATACCCGCTTTCCGTGAATAACCCTGTATACATTTTCAGATTAAAATTACTTCTTTGTTAATATTCTGCCAATAAAACATGAAACTCTATATGCAAAAAAATCAAAAAAATATACTGTTAATTTAATTTGCGGGAATTTTTATTATTACCAGTTGTATCAAGCAAAGTGGTAAATAATATGTGTGTAAATACTTCCTGTTCAAAGAAATCAGTTACATTGGAGTACCGGTGTATTTTATCAGTTTAAAACAAGGTGTGTAATACGTAAATAAGTGTTAGTAAAATGAGTGCTGGAAGGTCTCAATTTGCAAAGTTAAATCATGTGCATGTATGGAATGTTCTGTGCTCAACTTAAAAAACCGAGGATTCGTTATGGTATTGGAAATCTGCATATATGTTTATATTCGTCTACAGCTAGTTATCATGCACTTATAGTGTGAACAGTTTTGCTCGATTTGTATACACATGTCTGATTAACGTAGGATTATTTATACCATGATGTAAATCTGTATTCATTTTACAAAATTTGAAATTATTATTAGCCGACCTAAATCAAACAAAAATGTTTTACGAAGAGAAATTCACCAATACGTGCTTCTTTTACTGAATAGTTCTTCATAAAGTATATAAGCCTAATACATCGCAAGTGTGCCATTGCCCATTAGTGCCGGAAGAAGGGTCTATTAAGTTTGACCTATAGGTTTTAAAGCGAATAAGATTTTTTCCTGTGAGACATATCGAGATAAAGCAATGCCTCTATTAAATTCCGTAAAAATTAATCATTTGCAATAATAATCATCAATAAATAATTGCACTTCTCCCTAACGCATATACGCATCTTAGAACTAAAGAAATACTGTACCTTTATGAGTAGGATTATTTTTAATACTTAGTAATTTCCATACTCATACATGTAAGAATATTCATTAGCCTCATCTCTAGGTATTAATTTTGGCAAGAAAATATTTTATCTGATACCATTACCCATAATTTAAATTGAACACTTTGTGTTTAATTACTTTTTCAGATTCTGGAGAAACATTGAAGCATATTCAATCTTAAAATATGCCATAACCTAAATATCACACCAGCCGCCACTGTAATTGACATAAAGTTTAGTTGCTTGTTTTATAGTTGATAAAGGTAAATGAAACACTACCTATGTAAGGATAAAAAAGGCCGCATTGACAGGGGCGGATTAAGCGGCTAGCGCACCTGGCGGTCGCCCTAGTCAGAAATTTAGGTTGTCATATCTCAGTATTGGGGCATAGGACCCAAGAAATACTTTTAAGGCATAACTATCAGGACTAAATGAAGAAGTCTTGCAAAAGAACATTTTGCGATTGAAATTTGCGAAAAAAAGTTGCAAAAATTGTGCAACCCCCAGGTTATTTTTTAGATAATTTGTAAAATGTTTGCAAAACTTTTTTTGCAGAATCAGGTGGAAAGTATGTCGCCAGATTTCAAATTTCATCAAAAAATTTTGTCTTTTTATAAAGTTACACCGTATTGAAATTTTAATTTGGATTCGTTTTTAACTGTGCAAATTTCAAAAAGTTGTAACTTTATAAAAAAGTAATATATTTATAAAATTTTAAACCTGCGCCATACTTTTCACCTGTTCTAAAAAAAAATGTTTTGCCAAATATTTTACAAATTGTCCAGGTGTTGCACAATTTCTGCAACATTTTTTTTGCAGATTTCAATCGAAATTTTTTCTCTGCAAAACTCTCCATTTAGTCTTGATAGTTATGCCTTAAAATATCATTTAGATCCCATGTCAATACCAAGATATGACTAACCTAAGTCTGTTCTTAGTTAAAAACTGCTACAATGTGAAAAAGCAAATGATGCAATATTTAATATTATTCATGTATTCTACATGTAAACACAAAAGCCAAAATAAAAAAGACTCGTAACTAAAACTGTTAATAGTTTCAATATTTCAGTGAATTATTTACAAAGTAAAAGTTATAAACATCAATAATTTAATGAATTATGGAAAGTTCTACATTGGCTTATAACAGAATATCGTAAACATTTGATTAGGATAAGTTTGGGCAGCATGCTATTTAATTGAATCGGTTATTTCTTAAACATCTTAAGCCAGTTGCAATTTTTTGCAAATCCTGTGGCCAGTGACAGACGATTTAAGCACTGAATTGCTTATGACTAAAGCTGGCCGAGGTGGCTGGAGTACAGCCTCGGTCTTGCGCTGGCGTCACACGTGCCTATTTAGAAGTGATTTACGCTGCAGTCTTATTTGAAAGGTTAATGCGTGATGTTGTACCTATAAATTATACATAATATCAAACGCGCCAAAGGGTAAAAACGACCGTACGCGGACACAGTGAATAAATTTATCGGTGAATTTCCGGATTTATTCTATGACGGATGCAAAATAATTTGTAAAGTTTGCAATCAAGACTTAATGTGCTGGCACAAAACAGATTGGCGTCGTCATATCAATACCGTGCAACATCAAAATAAAAAAAATGGCATGCCTTTGACAATTCAGTTTATGTTTGATTTATTGTTAATGTTAATAGCCTGTAATATTTCGCTACACATACCGGATAAACAACCATTTCGGGAGTTTTGGAATAAATACAATCCCCAGGTGAACTTACCAAGTCGTGCATCGTTACGTAGATATATTCCAGCTGTTCGTGAAGACATTGTAAATAGGATTAAATGTGGATTAAAAAATACACGGCTCTGGTTATGTATTGACGAGACGACAGATTGTAAAAAAATTCTATTTAAATATTATAGTACGTGTACTGGACCCTCTTAAACCAACATTTCCACTTTTACTAGCTAGTAAAAGACTAACTGCGTGTACTGGCGAAATAATTACGCATGTGGTGTTGGAGACATTCAAAAAATTTGAACTTTCAACAAGTCAAGTATTGATGTTTGTGACTGATGGTGCCGCGACAATGCGTGGAAGGCCGTTCTCTTCAAAGAGACAATTGTAGGTTTTTACATGTTACGTGTAAAAGTGCATGCGTTACATCTTGTGGCAGAAACGATTCGAAAATGTTTTCCAGAGGTAGATGCATTAATAGCAAATACAAAAAAAATATTTCTCAAATCTCCTAAACGGCTTCGAGCATTTCACAGACAGTATCTAGTATCCCTGAACCACCAGAGCCGATTCTTACACGTTGGGGAACGTGGTTGAAAGCGGCTTTTTATTATGCTGAATATTTTCAACAAATAAAAGCTGTGATACTACAGTTCAACCCTAACGAACCTGAAGCTATTAGGGAAAGCCAGACAAGCTTTCAAGACGTTTCCCTTGAAACAGGTTTAAAAACTATTAATAACAATTATAGAGGACTACACGACGCAATAGAAAAATTGCAAAATAGTTCGTTGTCGTTAGTGGAATCGCTGCAAATAGCACAGCTACATGCTATAAATGACGCAAAAAAGAATTGCGTTAGTGAAAAATTCAGAGTGTATTACAGAAAGATCCTGATTTTAACAAATTAAGACAAATTTGTGATGGTGCATCTACAACTTCGTTAAGTGAGTTCACAAATTGTTTTACTTATGCCTGTATTACATCCGTAAATGTCGAACGGTCATTTTCAAAATACAAAACATATTTTTTCACCAAAGCGAACATCGCTGACGGAGACAGCTGTAGAAACATACCTGATGCTATTATACTATAGATCTTCCCCACTTTGTGATGATGACAACCAAACTACTTCATAAATCTGCTTAAAAGGGTGAGTTTTATACAATTTTTTATAAAATGTAACATTATTGTTATAATTTATTTCCATTTATTGTACTTATTCAAGTATTATGATATGATGTAAACATATGAGTCATATGATGTAAACATATGAGTCATATGACGGCTCTGTCGGCCAGGTGACCTCGGCCAGCTTTACTTATGACAGACATCGAGATGACTATATGGAATATGCTGATTTACGTTATTTTAGGACTGATTGATGAAAAATGGCCGACTTGACAAATTCCCGTGTTTAACTCATTTTGACCTAAAATTGACTTGGAAATAACCGATTCAATTAAACCTGCTTCGGATGTTCAATTTTCTTCTTTTCATGTTCTGAAATTTGTATACTAACCAGATGTTGAGAATTATCTGAATATCACATTGTAAATGTTGAGATATAACTTAATTTGTTAAATTTTTTTAATAAATTTCAGATTTTTCTTGAAACGTTGAGTTTTATTATTAACTACATATTGCTGGTTTAAGCAACTCATTAAAAGTCTAATACTTAAAATTTTCCGAAAATTTTTTTTGTTTTGAAGTTTAGATCTAAGGACCTCGAAATTTTTACCGCCATGAACGGCCAGTCGGCTTAATCCGTCTCTGCGCATTGATCATATTAATGACACTAAAATTCACAAAATCAAAGATTAATAAAGTCTCAGCTCCACTAATATTCAATTCATGGTGTTTTTCTATATTTTACCATTTTCCCTGAAACAATCACACTATATGACGCAAAGATAATGTAGTATCGTCTTTGGTGTCCAGTAATTTTTAACACAGGTTGCTTCTAAATTATTGTCCTTGTGGGCAGATTCTACACGCATGAATCAGAAAAAAAGCATGTTAACATATGTTCCTACGGGAACTATGGCCATTTGAAACATAGGTAAAAAAAAAGTGGTTTTTATTTAAATCAGGAACCCGTCAAACTAGGGTTATGAAATTGAATTTGATATTTGGTTTGATGTTTGATGTATTTAAGAAAACCCTGTATAAATAGTCTAATACAGCACAATTATAAATTAGCTTGCTGAAGACAGAAATAATAAAAATAGAGGAGGAAATAAGGGAAAACAACTACAAGAAAACCGACAAATAATGCTTTATTTTGAAACGGCTTTTTATGAATAAACTTTAAACAAGATGTGACAAACATGAAACATCTGAAGATATATTATATTTGTGTAATTTATTCACAGAATATTTATTTACAAAGTAAAGCATTAAAACATTAAATCCTAGAAATAGAAGTTATGAGCCCAAAATGCATATTTGTTTGTACAGAGTAGAGTTTTAAGCTGATAAGAATACATATATTTTATGGCATATAAAAACATACTGTCATTCCAGCTTAGAACAAATTTAATCTTCAGATTAGAAGAGTTGGTAACTTGTGTACATTCACATTCAGGTAGACACATTTAACAGACTTCTACTAACGACATCTTCATCAGGTTCAGGCAGTTTAAAAGTAATGCTGTCTAATTTAAAATTCAGAAAAAATAATTAAACATGCATATGTAAATTAAGGTGACTGGGTATGCAATTAATGTAATTAAATTTAATTTAAAAGACACAACCTCTACTGACTTTCAGTGTGATATAATAATTTATTTTTTATAATCAATTTAATTATAATTTTGGTAAATAACCCAACCTTCATAATTTATATAATGTTAAAAAAAATTAATTATTTGAAAAAACTCGTAGTGGTTAATCGATTTATCAATACAAGGCTTTAATAGGTGGAACGCTGGCTGATAGAAATAAAGTAGTTGTGATTGCATTAGGACGTTACCGACTGCAAATAATTATCTGATTAATATTTTGCCCGAATTTATCCAAAATTTACATAAATTCCAACATTTGCTTCCACCACAGGAAACTAAATTTCAATAAGGAAATGAACCCCTTTTACGTAATTATAAAATTTTAAGACTATTTTTTTTAACAAAAAATTAGCGTACCTACAAGAAAATGTCGACAGACATACAGATATACCGAGTCATCAAATGCGTCTAATATAGTTCATGGCATTTATCTCTACTCTTGGTACTAAAATATGTTCCGCCAGCTATCGGCTTTGTGTTACTGAAATACATAGATTAAATATACATACATGTTCCATCCCATGTTAAAATTTATCGCTCTAAAATCCGAACCCCAAAATTTTTATATCGTTGTGAGCAGTATCTGCTTACGATTAGTTTAGAAACTGTGAATATGTTATATAGACTGCTAAGGCAAAATTGACAATATCATAAATATGCTCGTAAATCGGCGTTGTTCGTATCGATGTAAAAATTCCAATTCCACAGATTTGGAGCGATTAATATTTATGTACATAAGGACGGACTATCTTTATATATATAATTCTTCTGTCCGTGTGTATGTGACTGAACTCCTCCTAAACGGCTGGACCGATTTTGATGAAATTTTGTGTGTGTTCCAGTGGATTCGAGAATGGTTTAGATTCACAATTCAGTCCACTGGAAAATGTTTATTTAATTAATTTTTTATTTATAAATTGTTGTTGATCTTGGAATGTTTTACATTGGATCCGGCAGACAGCGCTGCGATCGCAACGGTCCAAACTGTTACAGCTTATTCAAAAAAGTTTAAAATTTTTCAAATTTAAGACGTGTGTACAGGACAACGTCTGTCGGGTCCCGCTAGTCTATGTATATTTTATCTATGATGAAGTAGTTTGACTAGTGACCAGTGTCGTACGTTCTGTTTTATTCTAATATCTATCTATTTCTAAATGTCATTTTTTAGTCTCCACTTTTATTTATATTAATAACAACCTGAATTATGTTTTTTACTGTTTATACAGTTTTCAATAAAAAAACAAAATAACTAATAATAATAATTTTTAAAAAATTCATAAATCACGTAAATTCCGTTTTTGACCAAAAAACAACGTTGTTAATATCATGTATAAATTATGATCATGATGCTGATTAAAAAACTGATAATCAAAAATGTGAACAAATGGAAGTTTTATTGAACAATAAATTGTCACAAAATATAACTAAAAGTATTAATAAAATGATTAAAAAAATAGGAACTGTTAATCAACAAAGGACATGTAAATTTCTGATGAGAGAACAATAAATTCTGACGCATGTACTGGCTGTGCAAATTGTTACAGGTTACACATGGAAAGAGACATTAAATTTCTTCTGTATTTCGAGTATCTAAAGCAATTATTATTATTAGGGAATAAAACTTGCATGAAAGTAATTTTTCCAGAACTAGAACTGATTGATGTAGTTGAACAATAAAACAAATAAAACTTGAATACTAAACACTAAACTTTTTATATTGAAAATTATTTGACTATTTCTCATAGTCTCAAGTAGTGTGTGATATGCGTGCTCGTTTATGTCAAAATCTGAATTTTAGGAAATTTCAGCAATTTGAAGAATTCATAAATTCGCTATTTAATATCGGATATTCAGAATCTTCGCATCAAGAGCTCTATTGTCTCCTCATAATTTTTAATGAAATGCTGAACAAAAAGAATTATCGGCAAACAACTAAAAAAATCTAGTATAATTGGTTTCTATCTCTGTTTATTTTCTACAACTAATGTTAAAGTTTCCATTGGTATTGGCTGATATTTCCAGCCTTAGTAAACAAAGATAATATGTGGTTTCAACAAGATGTGGTCACTTTCAATACTGCCTGACAGACTATTGCCCTTTTGAGAGCTACTTTTCGCAAAAGAATAATTTCTCCGATTTTTGACAAACTGGCTCCCGCGACTATCCAATTTACCTACGCCCCATTCTCAAAAATAAGCCACGGACCCTCGAGGCAATGAACAATATTATCAGGAATAAAATTCAGGTAATACCAATAAAAATTTTGCCGCCAGTTATGAAAACCATCGTCGAGGTCATAGCAAAATTCTGTGAAGACAAAGACGGAGGACATTATTTTTCACAAATAAATTTCCATAGGAATATACTTCTTGTTGCTGTCTGTAAAATTTTGATATCATTTTTAATAACAAAAATATCTCAATAACAAATGGGTAGGCGAATTTTAGCGCATCTACTTTCTTTTATTAATACGAAATATGTAATTAGTTATATTTATTTAGTGCCGTTTTACGAATATTACTTTATCTGATAGCAGTTTTTCCTGTAGTTTTGCATATAGTTTATACGAGCACAATTGAAATGGTATAAAAACTAAAAGCCAGCAAAAACAGTCGGCATCTCTTTATTCTATATATTATTGTATATGTACAATAAAAAGTTGCCGATGTTTTTGCAGACCTTTAGTTTTTATACGATTTCAATTGTGCTCGTATAAACTATACTAAATCAGTATTTTGTTTAAAACGAAACGTTTGTTTTCGTTTTTTGGTTATCAACAGAAACAGGTTAGGAGGGACTGACATAGTATTATATTGATTACTTGATGAAAACACCACTTTAAGTGTTAGTTACCTGGGGATTATGGATATTAAAAGTCACCCACAAAAAATAATAATAATTATGTCAACTTCAAAGACCACAAAAGCAAAATGGTTTTTTTAACAAATTAATATGTTTCTACGTAACACAATGATCGATTAAACGCCCACGATTTAGTCTCCATGAATAGAAATTTGAGGCATGAAATAAACAGTTTCACAGATAAAGTGTATCTCAGTGAAAGATTGTTGGGCCGCCTTTAATTTTAAAACATAAAACAAATATTTACTGAAATCGTATTTCTGGTGTTTCTATTTAAGTTAATAATAAATAGAAGAATAAGTTGCTTTTAAGATTAATTTATCTTAATTTTTATAAACTTTAAATGTTAGAATATTACAAGTCGTCTCAGATGGAAATGCACATGTATACACACACGCATGTTAGACAACAGTATGGAAATAAGCGATGGTATTGGCATTTTTTGTCTATTTTCGCCTTGGAATGTATCCGATATTCGCGAACCTTTAAGAATATTGTACGACTTCCAATAGAGGAAGTGACACCAACCGCTGTTCAAAATGTCTACTAGTTACTTCTTGACAATAGCCAAACCGATTACGAAACTTTTTCAGGAAGTTCAATAAGGCATTCCCATTTATCAGCTGAATTTCGCATTGGATTTTCAACTTTAAGGTCATCTAGATTATCGAATTTGTTTTTTATGCCTTACTTTTCAAACAACCCCAAGGGGTCAGATCCCGAGATCGTGATTGCCATTTAATTGTATTTCAATTTATTTTTGTGAAAGTCATTCAGTTAAAGATTCTTGAACACTACGCCCATAATGTGATGGTGCTCCCCCTTCTTGCAGTCATTGTAAAGTAGATTCTTATCTGAATAAAAGTATGGTGTATGGAGTATGGTGTGTTTGTAATATTAATTATGTTAAGTTACTGGAATGAGGAAATAACGTAGCAATTCATTCATTCATGAAGGACCCGCGCCAATATCCATTTGGCTTGATGACGGTCCGGGGGGGGCCTTCTCCGTGCAGGGCGGGTTAGCTTACTTTACGAACGGCCCCACTCACAAATGTGAGCGATGCCGAAGATTTCGGCCAACCTCCCTGGGTCCTGGCTGATGAACCCTGCTGGCTAGGGCCTCTTCTGGCGCTCTTCTGTCTTCGTCTTCTTTCTTCGCCAGCTTGTCACCTCCGGGGGGTAGTCATCGGTCTGTCAGGGACTGTGCGGATATTCTGTGACTTGGGATTGACTGCCAGTACACAAAGTGTCAATTGACACATTGTCATCTGGATCATCGGACAAGGTGAGGATGAACTGTGTAGCTCTAGGAGGTGAAGGCCTAAGTGCTTTCTTAGCACTTTCGTCCTTCACGGAGCCAGGGGGACAACGGGGGCTGGTCGGTTTACTGACCGGCGCCCGCAAGGTTTGTGGGAAGGTGGTTGGTTGCGTCATGTCTTTTCCGTGGGTTGGTCCATCTGTAAGGAAAGGATTAGTAATACTTACCCGTTGTCCAGTAACTGCACCTTCGGCCTCTTGTGCCTCGGTGCGTCGGCCAGGTCATAGGAGGTGGCCTCCCTGATCAGCGGGTTCCTGTGCTCCTCAGCTAAGGTGTACAGTTTCTTCGCTCTATCCCGGATGATTTCGGTGACTGGTGTGTACTCCAGGTCCCTGAAGATGTCAGCGTTTCTAACGTACCATGGTGCGCCCACCGCTGTCCTGATGGCCACGTTTTCCACGGCTTGGATCTTCTTCAGATAGGTCTTCGTTTGGTATCCCCATGCTACGGAGGCGTAGGTCAGCTGTGGTCTGATGAGTGCTTTGACTAGCAGAAGCTTGTTCCTCAGACTGAGCCTGCTCTGGTTCCCTACCATTGGGTAGATGAGAGCTCTCGTCCGCTTGGCCTTTACCACGATGGCTTCGGTGTTCTGTCTCCATGTCAGGCCTTTGTCCATGATTACGCCAAGGTACTTGACGGAATCGTGCCATTGGATGTCTTCTCCGAACATGGAAACGTGTCCTGTGGGGGTTTCCTTGCGTCCTTTCCTGAAGAGAATCGTCTGGCTTTTCTCCGCGTTGACTGCGACTTTCCACTTGATGCACCATTCTTCCAGAAGAGAAGCTGCCTCTTGGAGTCTTCTGGTGGCTGTTCTCGCTCTCCAGGATCTGGCCGTGATGGCCGTGTCGTCCGCGTAGAGTGCCATGGCGGTGCCTTCGGCCCTTGGGAGATCAGAGGTGAAGACAGCGAACAGATGGGGGGACAGCACAGAGCCTTGGGGGACTCCGGCTTCCATCGGTCGATACGTGGACACACAGTCCCTGATCTTCACGCGCATCTGTCTCCCGTGCAGGTATGATCTAACTAGTTTGACAAGTGCAATGGGATAACCCATACTCATCATTTTAGCTAGTAGACCATCGTGCCAGACCCTGTCGAAAGCCTTCGCAACATCCAGGAGTAGTGCCGCCGTGACCTGTCTTTGGTTGAAACCTTTGGTGACTTCTTCGGTGATTCTGAGCACTTGGAGTTCCGTACTATGTCCTGTCCTGTACGCGAACTGTTCATCCGGGATGATTTTGAGCTCTTCGGTTTCTTCTTCTATTCTTCTCAAGATGACGCGCTCGGCTACCTTGCTCACAGCTGAGAGTAGGCTGATGGGCCTGTAAGAGGAGGGAAAGAGTAGTTCCTTACCTGGTTTCGGGATGACTATGACGTCAGCCTTCTTCCACCTGTCCGGGAAGTATCTGAGCCTCAAGATCCCATTGGTGATGTTCACCAGGGCTGCCACCCCTTTCCTGGGTAGCTTCTTGAGGGCGATATTTCCGATCTTGTCACATCCTGGAGCTTTCCTCGGCTTCAAGTTCCTTAGAATCTCCTTGACCTCCTCTGGAGTGGTCGGACGGATGTGATCATCGTCTGGCAGGCGGAGCATCCGACGCACTCTGCGTTCCACGTCCTCAACCCAGTCCTCGTCCTCATCATCGAGTTGGTTTTCCCTACACTGCAGTTCCAAGCTGTCCGCGAATGCTTCGGCTTTTTCCTGGCGAGTGTAGACAATCCCATTCTCTCCGTGGATTGGGGACATCGGTTTCGGCCTGTTCCGCAGAGCACGCTGGGTGTTCCAGATGCTCCTGTCCTGTGGGTCCAGCGATTCCAGGTGACGCTGCCATCCTTCTTGACGGTGTTCCTGGAGGGCAGCTTTGACTCTCCTGTTCAGCGTGTTATACGCGTGCCTGTCCTCAGGGAGTCTAGTCCTTTGGGCCCTTTTCTTCGTCCTTCGTCTATCCCGAATCAGCTGCCTGAGGTCCTCCGTGAGGTTTGCCATCGGCGCTGGTGCCCTTCTGGTCTCCGTCTCTGTGGTGCTTTCCTCCATCGCTTCCTGAATCTGGTTTTCCAGGGAGGTGATGGCCCTCTCCACATCTTCCTCGGATTCAATCCTGGGAATATGTGCAATGTTCCTTTGCAGCGCTGCACGAAACAATTCCCAGTCTGTCCTCCTTTTGACAAAGGTCCCAGTGTCCACATGATCCTTCTCTCCTAGGTCCAAGAAGATCGGGTTATGCTCGGTGGAACCTTCCGTCCTGGTAGAGATTTCCGTATTGAGGGTCATCTCCTTCATTATAGCGATGTCCAGCACGTCCGGTCGGTGGATCCCATTGTCGTGCGTCGGCTCGTCCGGTCCTAGTGCGTGCATGTTGCCAGCGTGTCGTCCCAGGAACCTCAGCAGATCTCGTCCTTGAGTGTTGGTGACTCTGCTGTTCCATTCCTGTGACTTGGCGTTCAGGTCCCCTATGGCAAGCACCTGAGTCCGGTCCTGGAATATTGCATCCAGGTCCGTGTCCAGGATCCGGCTTCGGGGCGGCTGATAACAGGATACCACTTGGATGTCGCCATTTCGTGCCGTTGACACTACTACGGCGGTGGCTTCTAGGTTTTCCATGTCCGGCAGCACGATTGGATGGTGGTCGATCGACTTCTTTACCAGCAGGGCTACTCCTCTCATCGGCCTTCGTCCAGCGTAGTCCTTCCTGTAGACATGGTAGCCAGGGAAGTTGGCTGGCTTCAGCGGCGTCATCTTCGTTTCCTGTAGTGCCAACACGTCTATGTGGTACCGGGCTAGGAGTTCCTCCACTTCAAGTTTTCTTCCTTGTAGCCCGTTAACGTTCCATGAGGCGATCTGCAGGAAGTTCGGCTTCATCTGAAAAGACATTACAAATTAGTAAGTACTGGCATTTGTGCAAAAAATGCGCTCATTGCTGAGCACATTTGTTGCATCTGTTGGAGCACCGCGGTGAGGTTTTTGGCCTCCACGGGTGCCCGTTGTTGTTTTGCAGGACCGGCGTTCGGCTCTGCTTTACCCTGAGCTACCCTTGCGTAGCTCAGCCCGTTGGTGGCGGGTCTTTGTGCCTCCCTCGGTGGCTGCTGCGTCCTTGGAGCCTGCTTCTTTGGGGGGCCCGCGGGCTTCTTAGGATACTTGGGGCATCCTTTGTAGCTGGCCGGGTGCGCTCCTTGACAGTTGGCACACCTCGCTGGGACGTCCTGCTTCTTTTTGCAGTCCGCGGATCTATGAGCCTCACCGCACTTCACGCACTTGGCCTGTGCGGTGCACCTACCTTGTGCGTGGCCGAAGCGCTGGCATCGGTGACACTGGGTGACGCTCTGTTGCGCCCTTTGTCTCTCCGTGCGGACTACTAGGTAGCAGCACCTCGTGACTTCTAGGATCTTCTCCTGGTCCAGTGGTACTTGCACAAGTACCAGCGGAATCTCCAGCTTGGTCCTCCGCGATGTCATCCGCTGGACGGAGCTCGGAGAGAAACCTTGTTCCTCTAGATCCGATTTCACCTCTTCGCAGCTTACACCGCTCGGGATACCTCTTATCACTACTCTGAGGAGCCTCTCGTCTGGGAGCGCGTAGGTGTGGTACTCCCTCTTTTCTTGCGTGAACATCCTTGTTATCTTCCTGTAGTCCTCACTTGTTGTAGGCTCAATGGAGATACCTTCACCTACTACGCGGGCCTTCTTGAAGTTGACGCTCGCCTCCTTCAAACGTCTGCTTACGACTGTCCACGTTTCCTTTTTCCTAAGGATTACCGGTGGGATCTTGGGTGTCGCATTTTCTGCAGGGGCCGGTCCTGGACTCCGGTCCTGTTGTCGGCTTGCGCTCTCTTCTTGGCCAGTGGTGACCACGGGGGCCCGTGTCTCCTGTGTGCGGGCCTGCTTGGGCACCTCTTCATCGGAGTCCATTGCCTCCTTGCGTCTCTTTTTTGTCACATTTTTGGCCGGTCCAACTTGGGCCCCCCTGAATGGCTTTCAGGAGCTCCTCATGCTGCCGATCCATCTTAGACTGCATTTGAGCCATCCTCTGGCCCATCTTTTCAATTTGCGCCCTCAGTGCCTTGTTCTCTGCAATGAGGCGCAGCTTCTCCGTATCCTCGATGTCCATCATGTCGCAGGGGAGGAAGCCCTGGAGCTTCCACTCTGCGAGGTCTCGTCGTCTTCACGTCTCGGCATACCCTCCTCCTGGGTACGTTTACTTCTATCTGAAATAGAAATGCTGAAAATATAATGTATGGTTAATAAACACAATAGATAATAAGTGTCTCCAGGCGGGAGACTTTATTTATCTTTTTATATTAGCGTCTTGAAAAAGACGACTAATATTTCTCCTCTTCTGAATTCTTTTCTCAAATTATATATTAGAGCCTTGAAAAAGGCAACTAATATTTCCAGCTCGACCGCGCCAACCGTTGCTTAACTTTCGTTAGCTCCGACTGCGCCGACCGTTGCTTAACTTCGGATATCACTTCGGGTAGATCACAGTAGCACTATACTTCCGTATACACGTCTGCACTCACTCACTGCTTGCACTCGTCATGAAGGAGTAAATATCTTAGAGCTAGCAAATTTTCTTCCAAAAGGGCAAAGAAAACAAAATCGATACGAGTGATATCTGGCGAATGGAAGGGCATAAAACTGGTCCGCCACGTCCTGTCTATCGGTCCACGGAAAATGTGCATTCAGTCACTCTCGCAAATAATCATCGTAATGGGCCGGACACCTGTCAAGTTGAAACCAACATTTAAACGGTATTCACTATCACCTGGTAAGATACATCGAATAGGCTGCAAATGGTATGCATGGCGCCGGTCGTAAAATTTTACATACAAAACTAACAGGAATGCGAAGAATGAATTGTTGCATCTATCTCTTCGAATACTCATAAATAAAGCTGCAAATCGTTTCTGTGTATCATGGTCGTAGAGTACAGATGTACTTACTGTCGCCGGCATTCACCTTGACCGCGAAACTCTTTCTCCAATCCAGTCTATTATTAGCTTTCGAGTTGTGTACACGTTAAGTCACTTGGGTGTATTGCATATTGTTTTTGTGTTTTTATTTTATTTGTTGTACTCTATTGTTGATATTAATTTAATAATAAAGCATGGCAGACGTAACGCAGAGGTAGAAAACGGCCATTTGCTGACAAAGTGAATAAATTCATAGGTGAATTCCCGGATTTATTCTATGATGGTGCTAAAATAACTTGTAAAAGTGTGCGAGAAAGATTTGATGTGCTGGGATAAGCGTGATTGTGAACTTCACGTAAATAGTGTAAACCATAAAAATAAAAAAATGGTGTGCCTTCGACAACACAGTTTATGTTGGATTTACTATTAATGCTGATTGCCTGTGATGTTTCGCTGCACATACTCGATAAACAACCATTTCGAGAGTTCTGGAATAAATACAATGTCCAGGTGAAGTTACCAAGTCGCACAACGCTATGCAACTATCTACCAACTGTACACGTAGACATGGTAAATAAGATGAAATGTGAATTAAAAAATACACGGATGTGGTTATCTGTTAATGAGACAACAGATTGTAAAAAAAATTCTATTTTAAATATTATAGTACGAGCATTGGACCCTCTTGAACCGACAGTTCCACTGTTACTAGCTAGAAAAAGACTAAGTCAGTGCACTAGCGAAACAATTACCAGGCTGGAGACGTTAGAAAAATTTGAAGTGTCAAAAAGTCAAGTGTTGATGTTTGTGACTGATGGCGCCGTGACCATGCGTTCAGTAGGCCGTTCTTTGCCAGAACAAGGTTGTACATTTATACATGTTACGTGTAAAGTGTATGCTTTACATCTTGTGGCAGAAACTATTCGAAAAAGTTTTCCAGAGGTGGATGCATTAATAGCAAGTACAAAAAAGTGTTTCTTAAATCTCCTAAACGTCTCCGTGAATTTCATAGCAAGTGTCCCGGTATTCCTGAATCACCACGGCCAATTCTTACACGTTGGGAAACATGGTTCTTATTATGCTGAATATTTCCAACAAAGATGTGATACTACAATTCAATCCAGATGAGGCTGCAGCTATTAAGGAAAGCCAGATAAAATTTGAAGATATTTCCGTTGAAACAGCTTTAAAAAATATTGGGAAGAACTATAAACCATTACTTGAAAGCATAAAAAAATTAGAAAACAGTGCGTTGTCGTTAGCGGAGTCACTGGAAATAGTGGACGAAGTAAATCTACTGCTACACGATATAGGTGACGCAACAAATGAGCGTGTTAAAGAAAAGTTAGCAAGTGTGTTAAATAATGACACCGGTTTTACCAAATTAAGACAAATATGTGATGGTGCAGCCCCAGATCCGTTAAGTGCGTTCAAAGACTATTTTACGTATGCGTGTATTGCATCAGTAGATGTCGAACGGTCGTTTTCAAAATATAAGAATATATTTTCACCAAAGCGAACATCACTCATGGAGACAACCATAGAAACATACCTGATGCTGCAAAATGGCTACACATCTTCTCCAGTTTGTGATAAGCAAGCTAGTTCATCAAGCTAGTTAAGAGGGTAAGTTTTACATACATTGTTATAAATTGTAATAGTTTATTGTTTCGCGTACGCCACTGTCCCACGGAACATTTGTGACAGCCCTACTCATAGATGTGTCCCTATTAAACATCTGATGGATCCACCTGTGTCTGTTTCTCATAATTATAACGTAAATTAAATTCCTGTTTTGCTTCTGTCTTCTTGGCAGTCCACTTTCTCCTAAATTCTGGTGTACTCTTTTGTATTTGGAAATCACCTACGGTATTCTGCTGCAGCCAAACATGTTTAAAACTATCCACATGAACATCGCGAAAGAACACTTCTGACTTCTTTCAAATGATTTTTTAACCACGCCATCTAATATTAATGAAATTTTGTTGAGAATAAAATAAATAAAATTAATGTGCATTGATGTTCTCGATAAAACTCTTCAATTTTACTCGAAAACCGTATAACCTACGAAAAAAATTAAAGAATAGTTTTTTTCTTTTAGAAGTTCTGAGGGTTTCTAAAAATGGTATAATATTGTCATTAAGATATCTATCTTATGAATCTATTAACATGAAAATTGTAGTTCACAAAATTTTTCCACCAAGCAACATCTCATTATTTTTTTCATTCAGAAGGAACCTAATCCGAAAAACGATTTTTTTAGACACTTCAACATCTTGGATTTCCAAAACGAAGAGGTCTGAACATGTTAAATATTTCACTTAAAATGACCTCTACACGCTGGAAAAGGCATGCTCATTAAAAGAGAAACACTCTGTAATTTTTTATCAACCAGTCGCAATAATATTTGATTATTTCGATAAATATTTGTGTTTTTTTGTATTTTGTAGACGACTTGAAGTTGAAATAAGTAATAAAGAGACGATGGGTATTTGAACATCTGCTGCGACTATTAATAAATTAATTAACACCTAATAGGCAATTTAGTTTTTTCTCAAGTTCTTAACTAGTAGATACAGTGCCACTAAATCCTATATTGCTAAATTTATATTGAAAATACCTATCTAAATCCGTGAAAATATACAGGTTGTTTCATTGAAAACAAAAAAAAATACGTCACCTCCTCTAAAAAAAAACATACATTTATGAACCTAATAAATTCATATGGTTTTGTACAAAGGATCTATGAAAGTACAAGACTAGAAGCATGTATCGACAATATTTTCATCAACTTCTGTGATATTTTAGACTGTGTAACAAATGTATATGATCCTTTACTGTCAGATCACTCTGCCATAGATATAAGTGTAGATATAAACCTTTTTTAAAAAATAGGAGTAGTAACAAACTCCAATCATTATTTACAGACCAATCACATCTCAAGGTAAACTAAAAATGTATCGTTTACTTGAAACAGAATCCTGAGAATTTATAAATTCAAATTTGGATGCAGATAATAAAGTAAAATGTTTTCTTCAAAAGATTTTACATTTTAGAAATACTGCATTCCCAGAGGTAAAAAGATAAATAAATTCAAGCCAGAAAACCCAAATACAATGGTTCAACAATGACATTAGGGACATGAAGGAAAACTTAAAGTTTTTAACAGATCTACAAAAAAATTTTAAGACACCAGAGCTGGCTGAAGCGGTGAAAAACTACACATATAAATATCGTCTTGCTATAAATAAAGCAAAACAAAAAAGCGAATACTGAATTTATCGAAAAAGCAGATAAGGCAAAGGCTGCATGGTAGGTCATTAAGGCAAATAGGAAAACAAATACGAATGAGGAAGTGAGTATTCATGCAAATGATTTAAATTATTTTTTGATAAACGTAGAAAACAACACAGTAAACAATTTGCGGGAACCAATTTTAACTTATGAAGAGTATCTTGTAAGAGCTAACATAAATAAACCAAATCCAAGTGTCTCCTTTAGAGAGGTTACTTACATTGAGGTCAGAAATGCTATAAATGAATTAAAAAATAAACATAGTAATGACTTTTATAATTTAGACATAATGTTAATTAAATCCTTAAAAGATATATTAATATATCATAAAGGAAGGTGTCTACCCTTCATGTTTTAAAATTTCTAAAGTAATTCCTATATTTAAGAAAGGCGATCAATTTGATCCAAGCAACTACAGACCTATAGCGCTGATACCAGTGATATCGAAGATATTAGAACTTTTATTAAAGAAACAGTCGTATAGCTACCTACAATATAACAAACTCATGATAGAACATCAGTACGGTTTTAGAAAAGACAAAAGCACCATTGGTGCCATAAACAAACTATATGACACCATAATCAGAGGTTTTGAAGAAAGAAACTTTGTAGGGTCAACCTTTTGCGACCTTTCCAAGTCCTTTGATTGTGTGTCACACGAAATCTTGTTAAAAAAATGGAATATTATGCAGTCGGGGCGATGAGTCTGAAATTGCTATCTGGGTACCTAACAAATCGATCCCAAGTAACCTATTATGGGGGCAGCCTATCTGTAGAGAGACAAATAACCCATGGAGTCCCCCAGGGATCAATTCTGGGTCCTGTGCTCTTCCTCATATACATTAATGATATTCTCGCATCCCTCACAGACAGTGTTTTACTTCTATACGCAGACGACACAAATTTTACACATTGCAATGTCGATTTCGATCAACTAAAATCTTGCATGGATGCTTCTATCTCCAAGGTAGAGGATTGGTTTTCAGCAATCCAAATAAGACTAAATGTAAATAAGACTGAAAAAAATGATCTTTTCCTTACGTAAAATTGATAAAATAAACAACCCAGAATCCACAAAATTTTTAGGAGTTTTTCTAGACCCTACTTTAAAATTTGAATGTCATGTGAACTACATAGCTAGCAAAATATCTAAGAGCATATTTTTATTAAAAAACCTAATTAAAAACTGTGAGTCAGCAGGTTTGTATTATGACCTTTCACGCAGTCATACAGTCTGTCTTAAGTTATGCTATCATAGCATGGACGGACACACTCTTCCCACACAAATAGGATTCGTATTATAGCAAAAATAGAATATCGGGCAGATGCTAGAAATTCATATAGAGATCTAAACATTATGACCCTTCCCAGCAGATACATTTTTGAGTGTATAATATACATAAAAAATAACGTAGACCATTATAATACATCACAAAGTATACACAATCATGACATACGCCACAAAGACAATCTTAGAATTGATTTTTTACGATTAAATAAATCATGGAATGCAACACTGCATCTGGCTCCAACTTTTTATAACAAATTACCTATAGGTGTGAAATCTCTTGAAGGAAACGAGTTCAGAAATGTAATAAAAAAAGTTCTTAATAAGGAAAGCGTACTACTCCCACAACGAATTTTTAAACAGTGATATCACAATTCACGATTTTTCGTATTTTTTTTTTTTCGTTTTATCCTAATCTAGTGTATAAGTTTTAAATTTAAATATAAAATATAATGTTAAAACCCTATATGTCACTCTTAATTGCATTTTCTAGGTATGTACTATATATATTGCTGTATTTTGACTTATGTAAGAATTTGTATTTTCCTGTGCATCGATAAAGATCTATTCCATACTTTTGACAACTTTTTACATACAAACTTACATATTTCTGAATGCTCCTAATATAACTAGTTTATATTGTACTTAAGACTGGTTACGAGGATTTCATTTCAAATGAGTTTTATTCTCGACAGTTGTAATTTCATATATAACAAGATTTGTCAAACTAAACGATTTAATAGTGATATGAAATGAAAGGCTAGTCAACGATTACAAAAATATAATCAAATAAATATAGATGTGGTTAAAATTAAGGTAGGCGCTCACTAGTTCAGAATGGTTCGAAAAGTGTCCACCCAGATCAGATCATAACGGACGTGACATTAAGTAGTTGCCAGGGACATCAAAACACTGGACATTATACAGTGCGGTCCATATGTATGGAATAAATTCATTTTAAGCGTAATTATGAAGTTTTTGGGAAAATCCCGAAACCGGTCGATTTTTAATTTGAAGTTTCCAGATTTTAGCATGAAAATAATATCCCTCGCGTCCCCCCCCCCCTGAATTATGACTACCCGCCGAAAATTTTTAATTAGGAAGGGGTCGTGCGGCATCTCGTTCAAATGGAATTTTCGTTCTCTATTTAACAGTACAGTTTTTTAAATTTGGGGCATTAATTACTAAGAAAATTAATTTTGAAAATGTAAACTTTAAATTTTTTTTTGGTATTGTTTTCATGCTAAAAAAATGGCAATTTCAAATTAAAAATCGACCTGTTTTCAGGATTTTTCCTAAAAGTTCAAAATTACCGTTAACTGCACTGTGGTGCAAATGGTCTTTATTTATGTCTAGATGAATCCAACTTGTCCTCTTAGTAAGATTTAGAGTCCTCGCCAGTCGTACAATGAACAATAAATAGAACAATTCAAGAGAAGCATTTTAAAGTAAATTATTGTGGTTGTAATTTCGTGTTTTGTGCGTAATTTTTATTCATCAATACAGAAAAAATAAAATAAAAAAAAGCTAAATTAAAACCGTAGTAATTTTCACCTGAACTGTTACTACATTTTTTTTATTTTTTTTATTTTTTTGAAAATGTGTATTTTACAGTGGATAAGGTCTTTAGCAAGAAACAAGTTGCCAAAGCCTCTGATAAGAAAATAAAAATAAAAAATCGGTCTCGGCTAGGTCTCCTCGACAGTACTTTCATATTCAATTTTACATGAAAGAAAAAAATAAATTATTTTAATAGAAAATATTTTCTTTTCTTTTATTTATTTATATAAAATAAATTAAACAAACAAAATAAAGTAAATAACACAAACAAGACAAATGAGATAAATAATATAAATGAGATAGAGATAAATGGGATAAATGATATAAATGAGACAAATACGATAAACAAGATAAATAATATAAATAAGATAATTAAGTTAAACAAGATAAACGAGATACATGACGCAAACGAGATAAATAGATTAGAGGACGGTTTATTAATGCTGGGTTAGGTTAATTTATCTAACAGATAGTGCTTATTTAGAGGTTAAACTATTTATCATTGTTCGGTTTAAGGAAAACTTGTAGTTAAAGTGCTGGATAAAGTAACTATAACTGCCAAGTAGTGGGTGGATAACCAATTACCTAAAGGATGAGAACGCATGCGCCACTGGCAAATAACAGATAATTTCACTTCTCTTTTATTTTCTGACAGGTTATGAAAATGGATGTATTTAATTATTTATGTAATGATGAGGCATTTGTTGAATTAATAATCGAGTGGGAGACGAGCCCTTATATGTACCAAGAAGGTGATCATTTTGTAGAAAATCATGATCATGAATATCTTGTAAGATTTTGTCTAGAAAAATAGAGTTTTTTATATGTTGTGGTTAATTTAACATGAACTACAATTTGAATCTACCAGCTAATCATATGTTTCAATTATAATTTGTAGTTACATGTAAAAATAAATATATTTAAATATAAATAAAAAATCAAATCAGTAAATCATGTCAAGAAAAGCTTCTATTTACAAGAATAACTATGTAAATAATACAAAAAAACACTATGTACGTGATAACTAAGGTATTCTCTCCTAACAGGCATCACAAAATAATTTTGAACAACTTTTTAATATAAATACCCCATTGTGCACAATAACTGAGATCGATTTTTATTCATTACTTCGCAATATTATGTTATACTTTATATCTATTATAATGGCATTCTCTAGATTTTCTTTACTCTAATTTTTTATCACATTCTAAGTATAACAACAAAATTTAAAAATGTGTTGTGTATCCTAAAAATTTAACAATGACTATTTTTTTCGATTGAAGAAGCTTACCAAGTCTAAATATATATATGCCGGAAGAATATTATATTCAATAAAGTCATAGTACATCAAAATGTAAATTAACACCTGAAATCGTTAAAAAAATTGCATGATAATAAAACAGAAAATATTATAAATGATACATATATTTAAGAAATAAATATTTACAAACCTTAAGTACAAAAAATGATATCATATTTTTACAAATTATAATAAATTTATTACAAATTAAACATGTATGCTTAAACGACCAAGTGAGTATTGGATGTCACTGATGTCATATTTCACGGTGCTGGTTGATTTACGTTTCGGCATCTGCTTATTCTCCTTGCCAAAATTCTTCGTTTTATATTCATTTTCCTTGTGGCAACATGTTTTCTTTCTCATCGAATAAAGTCTTTCAAACACGTTTTGAATGTTCTTGTTACTTTGACAGTTTTTAGTTTCCCTTTCACCACTTTCATCAAATGTAACTCTCTTCTTCTTCGTTTCGGGGGCGCCTCTGATAATATCTGACCGGAATGAATTTTCTTTAGTAGAATACCTGTTTCTGGTCGGTGTCATCTTACTATCGGTAAAGCTTCTACTGGACTGATTTTGGCTATTTTTTCTTGGAGTCTCTGAAGTAGAATTTTCAATACATATTTTTTTTACTGTAGCATTTTTCGCCATCTTAGGTGTAATAGGTTTGGGTATTCTAGAAGGTCTCTGATGTGATATATTTTCTGTTTTTTTGGTACATATGCCAGAGGCACACGTAAACTTGCTGCCACTTTTTTCCAAACTATTTGCACCAAAGTGATTGTTGTCATCGTCTTGGGAATTTATTGTTGTACTAAGGTCTATGCAATTTCTTACACGAAACGAAACTGAAAAACTTCTCTTCAAGTTACCTGGTTTGCTTTCACTTTGAACACCAAATCTAAATGGTTCCGTGTCTTTTTCTGGGAAGTATTCAACTTTTTCATTTGCTTTACTTATCAGATTTTCAGCAACACTTTTCAGTACATCTTCTGGCAAATTTGGACGTGTCCTTCGTAGTAAATTTAACGTGAATGACTTTATTTCATCCAACTCCTCACTCTGGCACTCTTTCTTAAATCGAAACATTTTGATGTCTGGATAACTTGATGTACACACTAACGTTACGTTTGCAATTTCTTTAATTATACTGGTTTATATCAACAAATTTTTGGTATTTATACACTTTATGGACGGGGATGGGTGATTGTTGTGACTAGGGTACTTAACGAAACAATCCTCTTTAATCCTTTGAAGGAAACAGGTATAATAAGAACAGGTAATATTTATTGGATTCAATAAAACCATATCTTAACATTTCAATGAAATAAAATAAGTGGTTAATTGTTCATATTTATGTAATAAACATTTAGGTCTTAAAGTACTAATGCAGGTATAATACCTACTTGTATCAAATACTTAATGGAAACGTATCAAAGCTACTGTTTAATTGTAAAAGTAGTAGACGGGTATATTCATGGGCGACGCTCTAAAATTTGCGTCTGTACATTTCTTCACATGGAATACTAACAAATATTTTTTCTTTTTGTAGAATAAAAAAAACAAATTTTCTGAACAAAACATGTAATATAAAAATTAGTTTTGTTAACATTTTAATGTAATGTATCAGAATTGCTATTTGAGTTAATTGCCAAGAAAGCGTATACTGTGTTGGTTTATATAGCAGCGCAATACTTGTATGGGGTGGTCACGCGAACATTACAACCTCATTTAACTTCGTTATTATTTGAGATTCTAAAAAAAATGTAAGATTAAAAGTTATAGATAATTATATGCATTTTCTAATAATCATTTCACAAAAACAGTAATTGAAAGTCGCATTCCGGAGAATCGAACAGAACTTATGTTTTTTAACTGGAACATCCTGTATATTTTTACACCATCTGAAAAGCTTTTAAAAAAGCTAGTACTGATATATAACACATAGTATTTATGTTACAAATTTTACGAGATATTAGTTTTTATATTTCGTTATCAAACGTCATCATTAGTTTCGTAAAAAAATTAGTACCTATAATAATATTATTTTAAATTTAAATAAAACGAACGTATTACTAAAAACTCTTAAAACCTTGCAATTTGATAGAACAATACATTTTTAATCTCTTTTTGATAAATAGTATTAAAATAATTGACTATCTCCCAAATAACTTCCTCGATTCTATGGGTAGAAAAAAAATTAAAAGACCATATCTTTCAAAATAAAGTATTACTCTTAAAGTTTTAAATAGTATTTTGCATGGCGATTTTCTGAGATTTTTTTGTTTTCTGTCTATTTTACTTTATGGGTCGAACAGATGATGATGAAATGAAGACAAAAATAATAGATATGGTTCATCATATCAATGAAAACAGT
The DNA here is from genome assembly GCA_029963845.1 of Rhamnusium bicolor. Taxonomy (NCBI): domain Eukaryota; kingdom Metazoa; phylum Arthropoda; class Insecta; order Coleoptera; family Cerambycidae; genus Rhamnusium; species Rhamnusium bicolor. The sequence continues at coordinate 91,529 of JANEYF010003852.1, forward strand.
ATGGTAGAAAACTATTTGAAAAATTTGGAAAAACGATATGGACTTTGTATAGAAAAGCAAGAAGGTTAGTTGAAATAATTTTTATAATTTGAGCATTTTTCGTTTACTTTGTTTCACTCTGAATATTATACCAGCATTGTTCAGTAATATAATTTTTTTAATTAAAATATGAGTCTTCAACGTTAACATATAATGAATCGGTGTTTTGATTTCTAAAATAATGTGTACTATGAGTTTTTCAAATAGAAAGAAACTTCGCATTTCACTTGATTTGAAACAAAATGAAAAATTTCAATGATCGTTATATATACTTACTATATTTCTCGGCCTACTATGGCTTACCTAATGGTAATAAAATATAAAAGTGAATGTCTCATATAGTTTTTAAGATAAGTACTATGTGTTATATATCATTAAAAAGCTCTCTTGGAGTCTTTTCAGATGGTATGAAAATATATAGGGTGTTTCATTTAAAAAAAACATAAGTTTAGTTCATATCACCCGAATACGACATCAATTGTTTTTCTGACATGATTTTTGGAAAATACATATAATATAACTTTTATTTTTATACTTTTTTTACGTAATTCCAAAAATAACGAAGTTAAATGGGGTTCTAATATTTGTGTAACCACCCTGTAGAGTGTACCCAATAGATATAAGATAATTGTTTTATTGCCTGCCCTTTGTACGCGTCAGTTTATTCCTGTATCCCGGTTGTATCGGTGCTTTTAATACTTAATAATAAGATTTTCTTATCTTGTTTTGATAAACGAGCAGCTTAGGACTGTTTACGGTCTTCCATGAGTCAAGAAAGACTATCAGCCCTAGCTACTCTATAAAACGTTAAATGTGGGAAGTAATCAATATGAGCAATGTTATTAAAAAAAATTTCTGAAACCATAGCGCAAAAAGTTTTAATAAACTGTAGAGTTAAGAAACTACGAAACTAATGAACAAAGACTGCAGTTTTAAATATCTGATGTGGCCAGCACATAACTTTCTTATACCAGTATATCATTCTGATCTAAAAAAATCATTCTATTTAATTCTTCACTTACCTCAATTAAATTTTAAAAACGTACCTTGAAATGTCTCATTAAAATTTTTTTAATAATTAATTATTAGCGTCCGTCGATACTGTCAATAATAATTCGTGTAATATATTTTAATAATTTCTTCTTATTGACATTGACATTTTTATAACTAAATTAAATATTTCAAATGTCAACTGCCAAATTTATCGTAACCCCATTTTATGAGGTCAGATGCGTACAAAATGTTAGTTTACATCAGCTTTATTAAAGTACTTGGAAAATACATTCTATTGGCTTGATATAGTAGACATGATTTATAATGTTTCATCAAGAATATATCTTTTTGTAAAGTCAAATACAAAAAAAGTTTGGATACCGTGGACCCCCTTTCAGCTGGCCAATTTTGCTCATAACAGAATGTTTCATTGTCTTTGGCTTTTAGAACAAGTGTACCAAATTTGAAAGCTTTATCTCAAAAACTGTGGTTGTTAGCGCGATACTACCGACATGCGGACAGATTTTTTTCCATAAAGTTATGTTTTTTCATTATAATTTGTCGATATTCGTCCAGAAATGCAATTTTTTTTTATTCTTTTTTCGCGAAATTGTACCTTTCTTCTTATTTAATTCATTATGTTCTGGTGATACCATATTCACCAAATTTAATGTGTCACCTAAAATGCAGTAAACTAAAATGTTGTTGAAAATCTTAATTGGCAAATTTGGGAATTCTCCCATTAATATTTTTTGAGTTTTCGCGGATACACGCGCGCGCGTGCCCACACACACGCACGCACGCACGCACGCACATACACACACACACATCCACACACACGTACCGATAGACTTCATGCGGAAAATAGTCAGAATCGATTTAGGAGGGTTCAAAACGTATATATCAAACAAAATCTCAAGGTGGAAAAAAATTACTATACTTCCTTATATTACGTATAAGAAAGAAAAAATAAGAAATTTTAATAAAATTTTCGAAAATTGCAAACAATATGGGCGTTTCAATACAACGCGCGCGGCGGAGCTCCATAACTACATAAAGCCCTCTCTCTCTCGCACTTATCAAAATCATTTTTATGGTATGGCACCCCTTTTCGATCACCAAATCGGTATGGTTCTTTGCATATCTATCGTCTTTTACTTATTTTTCGAATGTACTGTTCAAATTTCACCTTTGTTGGAATAAGTAAATAATTTCACCTCAAAACGGCAACTTTTGACCTGGTATGGCAGGTAGTTTCCTTCCACCAAGCAAACGGTATGGCAATTTTTGTTTCATTAATAGGATGGTACTAGCCATCTTTACTGCAAATTTCAGCTTTGTCGAAATGAATAAAATTTTGCATTTTTCTTAAATTCAAGGGTGCTCACCCCACATACGTCCTTTAGCCATACCGGCCATTTATTCTTTGAGGCGATCTAAACTAACATTTTTGTATATTTCCAGCCTTGGCGAAATTCGTATGTTGTCGAGGCCACTAGCTCTTAGACTATGTGCTGTTACCAAAGTTTTATCCCCGATTTACACGTCCGTCTATGACTACACTTGCTTCGATACGTTTCCATTAAATCTTTCATACATGTATCTTAGTATTTTTTTTAAGTTGTACACGTTTATTACATACAAATATTGGGTATATTGTTTAATACAAATAACTAGCTTATTTTATTTCATTGTAATATTAAAACGTAGTTTTATTGAATTCATAAATATTACATTCTCTTATTATACCTGTTTCCTCCAAAGGTTAAAAAAGGGTTAATTAGTCAAGTACAGAGTGGCCCAGCTAAGAAGTCACTCGCGATTTTCTCGATAATTTTCAAGACAAATTCTTAATTCAAAAACTGGCGGCTGCTCCATAGAGGCTCTGGTTCTCGAGCCTCCCAAGTTACTATTAGGAAAATGTAACAGTAATTAAATGCATGATATATTTTTTTTCAGAGGTTTTTTTATATTTAATGTTTTTTAAAATAGTTATTATCCGTTTGCGATGGCTATGTGTACAATAAAGTCGCATAATTACTGACCGTCAACTTATAACCAGAGAGTATGGGGCAGGCTCAGCTGATATAAAGATGTGTCGTTCAGGAACGTTCCGTTCAGTTTGAACGGATCATTTTAGTGACCGAAAGATCCGAATCACTAATTCCAATCTAAATGGACCCTACTGTTCCTCACTTGCAGATATCACAGCGAGGCCCCACCGATTATTTACACATAAACCGGAACTGAGATTTGTGTTTTGTGAATGGGGATTTTAATGATTTGTAATTGTGTTCCTGATTCGGTGAAAATATGTTTTTCGTTTCATTTTATTGTAGGTGTACACCTACTACGAAACTACGCTACGACTATGTAGTTATGTAATGTAATTATTTCGTTCTAAATGTACTGGTCGCCGTCGTCGGCACCGGAACTGACTGTTCAGAGAGTTTCTAACTATAATTTCTATTTCTCTGTCAATCAGAATGTCGATTTATACGTATTGCTGTAATAAAATAACTGAGAAAAGTAACTTTGTTAACATTTTTATTTTATAAAAATATAAAAGTGAAACAAAATATCACAAGTACCTAGTATAACATATACTTGAAAGTATATAAAATACTTTGTTATTAGGAAATTAAACAAAGTACTGCACGTATGCAAGTCATGCAGTCAAACACTAAACTAGACTGTGGGTGAGTACTGGGTGTGAAATATGTGGATCACATAACAATGATGCGTATTATGAGTATGAGTTGCAGTGTCGTAGATCTGCCGCTAAGACTCGGGACGGGACTCGTCTTACATCAGCGCCTTAGTTAAATGGAACTACTGACCGAATCAGTTTGACCGGATCTTTAACCTGACCGATTCAAATGATTCGAATCAGTAAAGTGTTCCTTCCACTCAGTCCATCTCTAAGTTGATATGAGCCATTCCTTGCATAAGGAAATATATGAAGAAACGAACCAAGCGCGGATTACCAATCATGGCAAATGGTTTTTACAACGCGATAGAAGGCTCAAGTTATCAGAGCCGCAGCAGTGCGCTTTTAATGTTTGTGTACTGTAGTAGTGCTTATATCGTTTCGCCAGTTTCGCTCTCGATATTTATTTGTGGTTTCACTGTTTTGAGTGTTTTTGTATTATTTTAAATTGGTTGATGTCAAAATGATTGAGAAAAGTGTATATATAATATTCTTGAAATTGAATTTTAAAACTCTGCCGTTAGCAGAAAATGTAAAAATCAAGAAACAGAATTGACTCTTAACCAACCAGACAAGATAGGGACACGTACTTTCACGAGGCATTTTTCTAAATGCTCTGTTTTGTGTTCTATATTATTCCGATTCTGTCGGAATGGACAAGATATGATCGGTAACAGGATTTAAATCAGAAAATGAAAAGCACGAAATTTTTGCATATCATATAATATGCAGTACGGATTTGGCTTTGTTAGGCTCGGTAAATATCGCAGTTCAATTAGATTCAGTTTATAGACAAAATATTATAAAAAGCAACTAGCAGGTGACTAAAAATAGGTATATTTTAAAGAAAATATTTCACAAAATCTTTCCACATGTAGACATATTATTTAATCAATTTCAAGTCAGTAATACAGACAGTATTGAACTTAAAAAAAAGTTGAAGAGTTTGAAAAAATTATATCATCTATTAGAAATTCAACTGATGAGATAGAAAAAGAAATTAGTAATATTGAGAATTACAATAAACGGAGAAAAATTAATCCTGAAAATAGAAATTCCGTAATTGCTAAGGAAGTGTGATACAATAATTTTTCAGATGAAAGAAAGATTGTCATACAGAGGTCATTTAGAAGCCGCATCTTAAGTGAATGTAGAAAATTTTTTTAATTATTCAAAGAAATTTCCGACGTCGACTTTTAAATCAGTTGTTGATTTTATCCAATGTTACAACATGACAAATTAAGACCTGAAATGGAAGTCATTTATTCAAGAACGGATTTTAAAAATATTGTAAGTGGCCTAAACATGCTTTCTTGGCTGTCTGAAAATGGTTTAAATTAAACGTTCAGCGAAACGGTCATGTTACTAAAAAATTACTGACAACTCCGATGTCTACTGCTGAATCAGAAAGTTGTTTTTCAACTCTTAAAAGAATAAAGACATTTTTAAGAAACACTATGAATGAAGAACACCTTATTGCCCTAGCAATGATGTCAGTGAATAAAAGTTTTATCCACAACATAGGCAATTTTGACGAAAATGTCATAGAACGTTTTATTTCCTAGAAAGACAGAAGACTCGATTTTGTGTATGAGCAATAACATTTTTACTCGCATTTTTAAGTGATTATTATATTGTGAACTTTTTTTTGTACATATGTACATAAAACTTTTTCTTTTGTTATCAAAAATCGTAGTTCTACTTGGATGAAATTACCGAGGGACTGAAGGTGAGGCTTTATTATGTTGTTCATATTTTTAAAGAAACTAGAGTCCCCTAAATAAAATTATCACGAGCCGCCACCGGTTTCTACTTAATTTTATAATTATAAATAATAAAGTTATTGTAGTGTATTCAACTGAATTTAAAAATATTATATGTAAATTATTTTATTTGCGTTTATTTCTATTTAAGTGTGACCCATTTTTAGAGAAGCAAAAACGTCGGTTTATTAACATTTTTTAAATATTTTGTAAAATTGTGATTTAATATCCAAAAAATAATGAAGAACATGTAGATTATAGAAAAATGCTGGTTGTTTATTTTTTAAATACTCGGTATAGTAAAAATTTCAATATGATTATAGGTCAGTATGAAAGAATTTAATCATTATATTGATAAAATTGTCTCATTTCATAATTTAAACACTACAGAGAACATTTCATATGCCTTTTAACTAATTATTATTCTGAAGATGTAGACGTTATTAAGTCTTGCGTTATATCAGTTTTAACTTACTAATTAGACCGTATCTAGTAAAATCATCATAATTTGTGATTACAAACTCTACAAGTGAACATTAACTGCTACACCAAAACAAGCAGTAAACTTTGATTTGTTACAAGACGAGCTATTTGTCAAATGTAGAATGTGGTAATTTTAATATTTCATAATGAATCGAACCACCACGTACTTCTCCCCCGATACCTATCTCATTTGTGTACATAATAATCACAATTACTTTATTAGGCAATTGTCAATTGTGAAACTTCTCTCCTCCGGAATATGGTTTGCTTGTAATGTACATATTTGATCATTTCATCGGTTCAATAGCTTTTCATAAACCAGTATCCCAATGAAATCAAATTCACTTTGATCAACCTTTATACTGACTACTATGTTGGCGTTAAATTATCTTTTGTCGATTGGAAATCATAGAACAGGGACTACTAGAATTCTATAACATACCAAGCACAGAAAAGATTTCTTGAAAGGGGTGTATATACAATATGTCCGCTGTTGGTGTGCCCAATACTTGTTTATTTTCTATTTCTCGAACAAAAGTAATTTTTTAAATAAGAAGTTTTATTTGTTGTGAGACTTCATTAACCGTAGTCGATAACCGAAAATGTTTACAGGTTAGCCACACTATTAAAATGCTAAACGGGCTCAAGAGAAAACCGTTCGTATTTTTCATTCTAGAAGAAAATGTCGTTAAGAAATTAATGTTGTTTTTAATCGACAGTTTTCTCTTGAGCCCGTTTCTCATTTTCTGCATGTTTGTACTTTCTTTGATCTTTCTAAATCTTATACGGTTATAAACATTTATTAATATTTTTTTTTTCAAAAAGAAAAGGGTTGTTACTCTTGAGCACTAACGAATATTAAAAGTATAGAATGTTTTTTTACTCAATATCTGAAGAATGTTTCTTTATTTTCTAAATTATGATTAATAATAAAACTACAGGCGCACAGTATTATAAATAATGACTACTTCTTATGTAATTAGACTAATTAGTTAATTATAAAAGACAAACTATACAGTTACTATTCATTCACAAATGATTACTCCAAATAGATGAACTCATCTCCATAATAATGTCTAACGTGAACTGTTCTAAAATGCAGCTTAGAGCAGAAAGGTTTAAAAACTATTCAAGCAATTTTTAATAATTATAAGGTGATCAATTTAGCTCACTCTATTTCCTAGCTTGTTTTTGAGCTAGAAAAAACAATCAAACGAAATTTTTTAGAAAATAAATTTTATTTTTAACGACTCATAAAGTGTAAAGGGGCCGACCTTTTTCTGAATTCAACAATATACAGGATTTAAAAACAAATTAAGTTCCTCCTCTTGTTAAAAAATAAAAAAAAGGGTGGGAAAAAAAAAAAAAAACCCCCAAAAATTTTTTTTTTTTTTTTTCTCCCCCCCCCCCCCCCCCCCCCCCCCCCCCCCCCCAAAAATCCCCCCCCCCCCCCCCCCCCCCCCCCCCCCCCCCCCCCCCCCCCCCCCCCCCCCCCCCCCCCCCAAAAAACACCCCCCCCCCCCCCCCCCCCCCCCCCCCCCCCCCCCCTATTTTCTTCCCCCCCCCCCCCCCCCCCCCCCCCCCCCCCAAAACAAAACCCCCCCCCCCCCCCCCCCCCCCCCCCCCCCCCCCCCCCCCCCCCCCCCCCCCCCCCCCCCCCCCCCCCCCCCCCCCCCCCCCCCCCCCCCCCCCCCCCCCCCCCCCCCCCCCCCCCCCCCCCCCCCCCCCCCCCCCCCCCCCCCCCCCCCCCCCCCCCCCCCCCCCCAAAAAAAAAAATTAAAAACCCCCCCCCCCCCCCCCCCCCCCCCCCCCCAAAAAAAAACCCCCCCCCCCCCCCCCCCCCCCCCCCTCCAAAAAAAAAAAAAAAAAAAAAAAAAAAAAAAAAAATTTTTTTTTTTTTTTTTTTTTCCCCCCCCTTCCCCCCCCCCCCCCCCCCCCCCCCCCCCCCTCCCCCCCTCCCCCCCCCCCCCCCCCCCCCCCCCCCCCCCCCCCCCCCCCCCCTTTTTTAATTATAGAGGATTTTTCATCTGGACTGTCAAAATAAAATGGTGAGGTGTCCCCACCGAGAGATGTTAAAACATGCAATAAGGAATCCCATAAAACAAAAATTACGTACGTAAGGGCGCCCATGGAAAATGCACTGCACAGCATCCCAAAATAAGTCATGGAATTGTACTCCTATGGAATAAAGGCCATATTCACACTACCATAACTCAACAATTATCAACCACAAGGTCCGAAACATCACACACATATCGATGTTTAATACTAAACTGAGTTATGTCACCTACGTGCAAAGTTATTACGCTTGTCAGGTTATCGTCCACGAGTCGGGGCAATTACTTCATAGGAGTTTAGGACACAAAAATACAAAATTAATGAGGGATTAGACTGATAATTGACATGTGGTCTTTTACTAGTCTCCCATTATCATTTGGCCTACTTTAGATGAATCACCCTGTATAATTATACTGTACATATAAAATCACGAAGGGGCGAACACGGTCGTTAGTATGCGGAATTTACTTTTATCTGTTACATGTTGGCCGACGGTGTATTACACACTCGAGAATTATCGAATTACCGTTGACCGTTGATTACTACAATAACGTGCAAAGTCAGCTAGGCAATATCCCAATCTGCTATAAAAGCCATTCCTGACATTTGATATGTTAGTCGTCACAATTCGCAGAACCTCCGAGATTTTCACTCACAATTATTATTATTAGGCCTATTTTCAAAGCCATAAATCGCTGATCTGCAATATCCCCACGTTTGGTGTGAGATCTGGAGACCTGGCTGGCCATAGGATGGCTCCCCTTCCTGTTATTAGATGATATGGAAAAGTATTGTTCACGTATTCTTGAACGAAACCGTGATTATGTGCTGAACAACCATCATGTTGGAACCAAATGTCACAAAATCTCTCCGCTGCTATACGACGAACTCCGGAATAATATGTTGCTGCAGTAAATTCAAGTACTTAGAACCAGTTAAATTGCAATCTATGAAGAATTCTCCCCTAAAATTCCCCAAATATTTATATTTTGAGATATTGGGTTCTAATTGTAAAATATCGATGTAAATTTTCCCTTAACCAATATCTTACTCTGGATGGAATACTAATGGAAATGTAGATTCATCTGTGAACACTACCTACGTTTCTAGCAAAATGTTCGTCTTCGTTTGTTTTCGTCCATTACTGTTTCGCAAATTCCATTCGGCGGATATTGTTTTTGGGAAGAATTTCATGTTTTCTTTTTTACTTTGTAAGAATGGTATCCATGTTTCTTTATAATTCGTCTAGCTGTCGTGGCACTTGAATTTACTGCTGATGCCGCAGCAATTTAGCTACTGAAAAATGTTGATTTCTCGTTGTAACCCTTGTAACTCAAAATTTGTCCCAAAAGGAATACTCTAAGCGCCGATCTTTCCATCTTCCATTCAATCTATTTGATAAATAAGTTATATGGAAATAAATATTAATACAATTGTATCCAAGGAAACTATCTACATAATAAATTTAATGGGAGATGGAAAGTTCGGTCCAAAATCTTAAATTTGTTTAAGATGCCAAGCTCGGTAGCGCAGTGGGCTAAAGCGTTGAGTGAAGAACATAGCTGGTTTTACAGTATAACTCGCGACTGTGCAGCTCTAGCTTTGGATTTGGGAGTTGTCTAATGTATGTGACGGTTTTTTTAATAAAGATTGAAATAAATATCCTTCTAGTAATGACAGATCAGTTTCTATATTATTAGACGCCATCCTACAAATATTATATCATAAGGTACGTTTACGTAAAGACACAACTTGTAGGTCAGTCGGCCGACTGGTCGCGTCTTAACATAAACGTAAGTAAAGAAAGCCGCCGCAGTCGGCCGACGAGTTGGTGTCAGGTCTAAAGAGCAGTCGGTCTTCATTTGTCACTACATAAACAGTAAACGGACAAGTTGTGTGAATATGCACTATGGTATCATCTTCCATCTTGGGTTGAGTTTGTACTGAACGAGTTTGTATACGAAAAAAATCAGTTCTGGACCATTTACATATTTTCCCGACATATATATTACTGACCAGTCCTAATATAAACGTTCATCGATTTATCCGAGAAGTCGGCCTGCCGACATTTCTTCTTATGCAAATGTAATTTAAGAAATGGAAAAAGGGTAATTCGGTTGGGTGCTGTACCCATACTAGAATTAACCTTCTGTCTCTATAGCGCGGTCTGCCTACGGATTTGGACCCTTAAGTGAAGATACAGTAAACAAAAATATGCAAAAAATCGGAAATTTTCCGTAGAATTCAATAAACCAAAATACAAACAACTGGCACCTCGGGGGCCCATAGTAAATTGGGCCCAAAGTTGGCCAAAAACGGTTTTTTCCATTTTACTCTGTCATGGTGCCATAAAATGAAAAAAAGTTTTATACAAAAGTTGTAGAACTATTAAATACGGATCGATCTGTGGAAATCCGATGTCAAGAAATTCAAAAATAAATTATTTATTTGAAAAAAACCGTTAAAAATCTCTTTTTTTTTTAAACGCTCATATCTTCGTGAAAACAAATCATTTTTTCACGAAACTTGGTAAAAGTGGAGCTTCCTACTAACTAAAAAAAGATCGTTTTCAAAAAATTTAAAAATATTATAAACACTTTGCAAAAATTGATTTTTTCGAAAAAAATCACGTTTTTTTAAAATCTCGATAGCTCATACACGCTTTCATATTTCTAGTCAATTTTGAGCTTAAAATTTGCTTAAAATGTTGTACTAACATGGTTATTAATGCGCGCTTTTAAATTGATCGGTAATATGCGAAAAATCGGTTGAAAAATCATTTTTTTTTAACAACAAAAAAAATCGATTTTTTTTCAAGAAAAAATGTTTTTTCTTTTTTTGTTAGCAGCATTGAATAGCTGGTATTTTTTTTATAAATTTACAAAAAAAAAATTATCTACGACCCTTTGGAGCCGAGATAATTTTTTTTTTTTTTTAAATCTAGTGACGCTACCTTTTAATATTAAGGGCTGAAATTTACAGAGTTTGTAGTTCAATACTTGTATTTTACATAAAAAAATACTACAATGACATATTCGCTCTCTATTCTTTGGAAATTTAATGGCAAGCGGAGCACACCCCGGCTCATACGTTCGTTCGCTCGAGCGGTGTCGTGGGGGTGCGGGACGGTGTTAACGTGGACACATCTGTAAAACTGTATGCTCTTATCATACGTACCGTATCGTAGTTTCAACTGCACACAGAGCGTTCATACGATTATGTCTCTTGAACGTTATATTGATTCTTAAAGACATATGAGTTGACAGGTAAATAATAATTGTTAAGCAACATTTTTTAGTATAAAAATAAAATATTTATTTTATATGAAAGTTCAAAATATTGACAGTGAATATAAACGTGTACAGTACTTAATTGATCCGTAGTTCTTTTATCGGAGACTCCCCCCCCCTCCTCGTTGTCACTGGTACGTTCTTCGCTGTATGCAGCGAGTACGGAAGAGTCGGCTTCGCTTTCGATCACATCATCATCATGGACGTTGGTCTGTGATTCATCCATCACCACGCAAGACTCATTAAATCTATCTTCGTCCAAGTCGTCATCAAGAGCATCTGCCTCCATCGTAGTTATTTCTATATTAGGGCAATTTTTTTGATCGCATGTCAAGCACATGCTTGAACACTTCAAACCATGCCTCCTGCAGCTACAGATCTTCGTTTTACATCCGCTTCTGCATCTGCAGGCTATCGTCTTAACGATTTCGTCTGGAACCAGCTGATCCGAGCTGTACGTGGGAAGCAGATTAGTGTCGTCGGAAGTCCAACCCCATTGTTCTGGCTCTAGCGAAGTTCCGAGCCACGTTTGCAACTGCAAATAGGAGCGGTAGGCATGTTGAGCCGCTGCTGCCTTTTCTTGAAAAAAAATCGATTTTTTTGTTGTTAAAAAGAAAACCGATTTTTTCAACCGATTTTTCGCATATTACCGATCAATTTAAAAAGCGCGCATTAATAACCATGTTAGTACAACATTTTAAGCAAATTTTAAGCTCAAAATTGACTAGAAATATGAAAGCGTGTATGAGCTATCGAGATTTAAAAAAAACGTGATTTCTTCGAAAAAATCAATTTTTGCAAAATGTTTATATTTTTAAATTTTTTGAAAACGATCTTTTTTAGTTAGTAGGGAGCTACACTTTTACCAAGTTTCGTGAAAAAAATGATTTGTTTTCACGAAGATATGAGCGTTTCAAAAAAAACGCGATTTTTAACGGTTTTTTTCAAATAAATAATTTATTTTTGAATTTTTTGACATCGGATTTCCACAGATCGATCCGTATTTAATAGTTCTACAACTTTTGTATAAAACTTTTTTTCATTTTATGGCACCTTGACAGAGTAAAATGGAAAAAACCGTTTTTGGCCAACTTTGGGCCCAATTTACTATGGGCCCCCGAGGTGCCAGTTGTTTGTATTTTGGTTTATTGAATTCTACGGAAAATTTCCGATTTTTTTACATATTTTTGTTGACTGTATCTCCGAAGTGAACAATTAACATGGGGCCAAAAATAGGCAGACTGCACTACTAAGGGTATTGAACGACCTGTGGAATTAATCCACAAGAGCCTTTACTAATATTGGGCATAGTCATTGTTATGTTATGCCTCACACCAAGCCCCCCTAATACTGATGATGAGTGATGATGAGTTCATAGGAAAGCAAAACATGCCTACTACTATTATTATTAGCGATAAGAATAACTTCGCAATAGGCGACCTGTCCATATGCTATGAATAGATGAAAAAATTGAATTTGTCAGTTTTTGAGAATAAGGAAGGAAAACTGAATAAATTTAATTACTCAGCATAAAAAATAATATATTTTTTTAATAAAATGCAAAAAAAATAATTGTCCTTCGTTTTTTTGCATTTGTAAAACTTTTAACTAATTCTGAACTCGGTAATTATATTCGATAAAAATGGCATAAAGAACTGAAAGAAAATTCATCGAGTAATTATTACAAATCGATAAATCCTTTAAAAATTACCTATAATTTGTATTTATTTCGACTGCAAAATTGTGGCTTTGGAATGCAAAAATGTCAACAAATTTAGAACGGCAGGACCAGTAAGTGTAAAAACGTTTCTTTAATAGAATTTTAAGTACTGTCTCATTTTTTTATTGGTTTTATTTTAGCAATAAAATTACAACTACTTCCATCTCTTATTCGAAAATATTCCACCAAACTTTAAATGGTACTTATTAGTTATTACTACTAATTGTTAGTTAAATATCTGTTTGTCCATAATAATTATTTTGCCAGATAATTATAAATCTCTGGTGAAAATAAATATCAATATGTATGACAAGAATTAAATCTTTATGGGAACAGTAAAATACTAATAAAATTTAAAAAGATAAATATTTACTTAAAAGCTATAATCAAAGGTTTCCTGTTAGTGGATGTAGCTAAAATTTTACTACACCTTAATTTACAGATAAAAAGTACATTACACAAGAATTGTAATAACAATAACGTACTAATCTCTTAAAGAGAGAAGTGAATGTTGAAAACTGTTGACGTGTATTCTGATTATGCTTAGTATAGAAAACAATTTAAGTAAACAGTAAACCTATGCAGCAGTTTCATTCATTAATGGTACACTATTATTAACAAAATAGTGTCGTAATAAAACTCAATAAATTTCTTAATGATGTTAAGACTAGCTGACCTGTGAATATGATTTGACAATGCGGTGGCAAAATTACTTTAAAACAAAGCACATATTGTTTAATTAATTAAAATATATTAAGTACGTCTTTTATCTCCTTTGAACAGTAAGCAATCAAAGAATATAATTTCACAGAAATATAAACGATCATATAAGTTGAATAAACAAAAATATATATGTAGGTAAATCATATTTACAAAGCTGGAATAAATTCCGGTGGTGGTACAACGTTATCGAAAAAAAAACGAACACTTCGATTTTTAATTTCAGTACGACATTTTTTAAAATAACGCCATAACAGTTTACATGATGACGTCATCGAGATATTTTATAATGGACTATAAATTTTTTTATAATTTTTCGATAGTCCTCAATTCTCTATGAACCATGCCATATGCAATTAAAATAGAGTCATATGGAAAAAAATTGCAAATGTGGAACAATTTTTTTGCGGGAGTTTGAGATTCAAAGTGAAATACATAGATGAAAGATAGAGCACACTTAACTGAGTTCAAAACACCAAACTTACCTTTGATTGTTAACAGTTTTCGAGACACATGGTTTTTATGGTTTTTGACAAAAACTATAATCGGCCATATTTCTGGAACGGCTTTAACTATTTGGATAAAATTTGGTACAAATCTCTTTTAGTCCAATCAAAAGCATAATTTACTTTGGAAAAGGTCCAAAAACCAGACTCAATTTTTTGTAATGTTGCTCTCAGTGCCAACATGTCATTTGTTGGTAAATGTTAGTAAACATTTAAAAAAGACAATGGACCAGTGTATAAAATAATGTCACAATATTTGACATTTAAGATTATTCTACAACAAATTTTTAAAAATATTGATTAACCAAATTTTAAAATTTACAAATTAGGCAATCAACTGACTAACATCACTGTTAATTAATTTTACATAAATACTCTACTTTAATTAAGCATCTTAATTTTTTTTGACAAGAAATACACATTTATTGAAAAATTAATGGTCTGTGCAGGGCTGAACTCGCTTAAAATTCCATAAATAAAATTTGTTATTCGCATTATGTAAATTATTTTATAAGAAGAGCTTGTTATTTGTTGTTTTCTTTGCAGTGTTTGTAAGCTATAGAAAATAATATTAAAATATTAAAGATGGAGGTCGGCAATTTTATTTTGACAAAATAAAGTCAAAATTAAACTTATTAAGCAACAATTTACAATACACAAAAACTAAAAAAAAAAAAAACAAATTAATTAATAGAACGATGCAATTAATCAAAATTACAACAGATTTTCAAAATAACCACCCCCAACGTCAATACATTTTTGAGAAGGTTTTAAAAGGTTTTCACTGATTTATCAATCATTTCCCGGTTATTTCTAATATTATCATCACATAAATTAATAATTTTCTCCTAGTAACTCTTCCCGTATATCGAATTCTTCATTGTACACCTAAAAAATTGTCCATAGATGTAAGATCGGGAGACCTCGGTGGTCAGATAACCGAAACTCCTCGGCCGATCCATCTGTTGGGGTAATGCTCATTCATATGATGTCTGCCTGATGCCTTGTAATGAATCTAGCAAAACGTCTAAGTAAATTTAAATAAACTTCACCATAATGGCCCTTGTGGTTAAGATAATATTTGTATGTATGGTATTTGCAGCGGAAATGGGATAGCTGCAAAAAGAGTGTAGACGTTTTCCAAATCGCCGTATACCAAATCATACAACATTTTCAAAGGTATTCCAATTTAGTAATGAACATGGAAACTTTTTATTATTGCTTTTTCAAAATGATGTACAGGAATATTCACTCAACTGTTTTATTTTTTGTCCTAAAAAATGGTAAAATTAAAAATTGTAGGAAATTTTCTTCTCATCTTAGGCACTAAGCAAAAAATAATAGAGCATCGCGTTTTCTAAATATATATCCGAGTGTACGCCACACTTGGGGTTTTTTTAATGGAACACCCTGTTTATCTTTGGATTTCTGAATGTTGTGCTCCTTTTCAATTATAACGATATACACTATTGGACAAAAGTAAAACAACTCTTATAAAATTGGCAACCGCGGAACTTAAAAACCATTTAGTTTAAAGTGTTATAGTAGGCTGCTGTCACAGGTGAATTGAGTTTGTTTTCAAATGTCAAATAAGCTAGTATGTAATAATTTATTTAAACAGTGCACTTTATTACCACGGACA
Organism: Rhamnusium bicolor; assembly: GCA_029963845.1. Lineage (NCBI taxonomy): Eukaryota > Metazoa > Arthropoda > Insecta > Coleoptera > Cerambycidae > Rhamnusium > Rhamnusium bicolor. Next base: position 107,453 of record JANEYF010003852.1, read on the forward strand.
GGGTAATGTGTTTTTTATGGGGCTGTTTTTCGTGGAGAGGAGTAGGTCCATTACACTTCATAGATGGGACTATTGATCAATTGGTATACAGGGACACACTCCAAAACGTTATGTTTCCCAATGCTGAGTGGGAGATGCCTTTGCGACTTGTATTTCAACAGGACAATGACCCCAAACACACATCTCGCCTTGTTCAGTAGTGGTTTTAGAAGAACAATGTTCAGGTTCTGCAATGGTCGGCATAATCACCGGACCTCAACCTCATTGAGAACCTGTGGGAGGAGGTTGAACGTCGGATTAGGACCACAAAATTCCCAAACAAACAATCTCTAATTGATAAAATTAACGAGGTTTGGACGAATATGTCGATTATTACTATCGAAAATTTAATTACATCAATACTACGTCGTTGCCAAAAAGTTATAGCCAACAAGGGATATCCTATTAATTATTAAGTTATTATAATATATTTGTTGTTTTTTGTGTTGTTAAGTGGGAATAAAAAATGATTTTCGTAAATGTTGCTTAACTTCTGTCGCGGTAATAAAGTGCATTGTTTAAATAAATTATTACGTACTAGCATGTTTGACTTTTGAAAACAATCTCAATTCTCCTGTGACAGCAGCCTACTATGACCCTTTAAACTAAATGTTTTTAAATTCCACAGTTGCCAATTTTATTTTAGATATTTAAAAATTTGCTTTACTTTTGTCCAATAATATAATAGTAGTATGTTTATTCCGAAATTAATGAAGATATTCACACAAAAACAAAACCTCCACACATCCCTAAAATATCACAAATATCACATTGTCTATTGCAAAATTTTAAGATCTGAACATACGTAGATAATATAGTGATGACAATAAAGACATGGATAAAATATAGCACAATTTCACAAAGAACTCATTGAGAAAAGTTAATTTAACAACGTTTAAACTAAGATTGCCATAATATGAAACAGCGTAAAACAATAAAGTGTTAACATAACTATTATATATCATTGTACATATTATAATATTATTGTAACAATTTTCTATAATTTCCATAATTTGTACTTGTAAAAATAAAATTATTTTTTAAAAAAGTGAACTGAGAGTGTCCAAAATAAAAGTCATGCGTTGAGATGAGAAGAGAATTTTCTATAACTTTCTATATTACTATTTTTTTCTAAGACGAAAAATAAATAGGTTAGGGAGGGGACAATCTTTTGTGAATAAAACTGTGCATAATGTGAATAAAAAATTTGAATAAAATGTACTTAATCATAGAATTTTAAGCGAGTCTAGCCCTACATGAACCATTAATTTTTCAATAAATGTGTATTTCTTCTGCAAAAAAATGATGATGCTTAATTAGTGTAATATTTTTAACAATTTATTGGAGAATAACTATAAACGTAAAATATTATGACATTATTTTATACACTTTTTAAATGTTTACTAACATTTACCAAAAAGTGCTACATAGGGTGAAGTTACTGGGCACTGAGAGCAACATTATAAAAAATGAGTTGAGGTTCTGGAATTTTTTTCTAAGTAAATTATGTTTTTGATTGGACTACTAAAAGAGTATAATATTTGTACTAAATTTTATTCAAATATTTACAACCATTCCAGAAATATGGCCGACTAAAGTTTTAGTCTAAAACCATAAAGTGGTGAGCATTCAGAGATAAGTTTGGGAGGGTTTTGAACTCAGCTAAGACTCCCGCCCATAACACTATGTCACTTTAAATCTGAAACACTCTGTATATGATATATTTAATATCCGTATGATATTATTAATTCTACATACATACATTTATTTATTCTTTGTTTTAAATAAATGTAGTGATTTATTTCATACGTACGTTGATGGACATGCAATGGACATCTTATGGGTGGACGTTTGAATATATCTCGGTGTAGTGCACTTTGGTACATCCACTGGACATCCGTATTATGCCCATGAAAGGACGTCTATAGAACATTTGGAGCTACATATATGGGATGTGTGAAGAACGTGGACCAGCCTTTGTACACCCAAATCTTTTTCCACATTCTAATTTGCAGCTGCATTTAAATCAAAGTTTGAATTGATACTGGGGTTGGTGCTTCAGTTGTAAGAATCGGTGATAAGATGGTACCGACTTTATTCCTTTCCCCATCTGTAGGAATTATCTCACCACGTCTGAATTTGGTTGAAATGCATTTAAAACTAATACTATTCATTGCACGCCAAAAATGAATAGAATATTTCTTGTTGCAAATTTCATGGCGGGCATTTTTCTATATTTGCATTTTGCCGGAAATTGATCGGCTTAGTAGATAAATCGTATTTGGGGATGGTTTTTCAAATTTAAGGAAAGAAACTATTACGATAGGCGGGAGAATTTTCTTTTTATTTTAGGTATGACGCCTTCAACAATGCTTCTGCTTAGGTTAAATAGATTATGACAGTCCTTTAAGTGTTTCTCGTTAAATTTCTAATATCCGTCCTTCTATCTTCCTCAATAACATATAATAGATGTGTCGGAAGTGACATAATTAATATTTACAACATAGTAAATAAATAAATTACAGCGTAACAATAACATAGGTTAGGTATCCCAATGATATTCTTTAAACATGGAGGCACTGAGCAAACAGTACACCAACAAGGTCTTAACCTGATAAGCTTCAGTGCTAAAATGAGGCTTAAAGAATGTCTTTAGTTCTAGTCACTTTAGTGACTGAAACTATGAACATAATGTGGAAATTATGTATACGGCTGACACATCAGCCTGAAGGCACGATCTGTGCTTATAATAGTCTAAATCTGAGGTTGCAGAATCACTTTGTATATTTTGAAATAATTTCACAGTACGTATTACAATAATTGTGAATTAATTGTGTTACTGTTATGTACTATAAATAATAATGTAACAAAAAGGTATGTATTGTAAATGTAACGTCTAGGTAGATATTAGGCATTTTAATTAATAGCTGTTATTTTATTAATGACTATATTGGTATACTGCAGTGTAGGAGATTATTCAAATTAGGTTATTATAAACTAAAAAAACCCACGCCAACATCGTATGGCTAGTAGTTAGAGCATTATAGACTAGAGACTCATGTCATTTTATTTTTAAGATTTATTAATTTAAAAGATTGATGAAGGAATAATACATTTATTAATGAATTATATATTTTTTCGATAAGTAGCACTAAATATACAAGCATTTACTTTGTTCACAAGACTCTTATTATATCTATAAGCATATTTATTTGTAGTTTCTTCACGTATATTACGATGGTAATAATCAGGGAGAAGGAAACTGGACCAGAGTCCGGCCATAAAAAAACACATGACAAATAGCGTTTGTTTTTGTCATGGACGATTATGATTTTTTTAAAATTCTTTTAAATAGCAGCAAAAGAAAACTAAACATACGCAAATTACATATTTTTGAAATAAGAAAAAGAAGCTCTAACTAAATACATATTAAGAATATATAGGGTGTTCCACTGAAAAAAAGGTACATCCTACCTTGTATCTTTTTGATACGATTTTCAATTGTGTTTTTGAAAGCATATTCTTATGGTTCATAAGATATCCTACAGCTTTGTTTTTTATTTTTTTTTCGTAGTCTGTATCCATAGCTCAAAATATGAGGAAATATCATGTACATTATTTTGAATACATACTGGATAATGTACGTGTCACTATGACAATTTACAATGTCTGCCGTGGTTTGTTGTACTCGTTTACTGGCTATTAATATCGGACACAAAGCCTTTTGAACGCTCAAAATTCTTAGTATAACATTAACAACTAAATCTTATTAAGTCAGTTGTTACATTCACCATCATCCACAAAAAATTATTTCGTACATCCCCCATAATATAGCCTAAAACATTTTTATACACTCTAGGTAGATATGTTTTACGCAATGTATGGCTACTATGTAAAGGAAAACCTGGTACTTACGTATTTTGCAAATAAATCTCTAAAGTCACCATTGTCGACTACTTTCCAAGGCAGACTACATGCACGGGCACATGGCACACAAATCATAAAAAAATTCCTCTTTTGTAACTGTACTGGTAATATTCTGTCGATGGATAGCTGATTTAAATGTCTTCAACAATTACGGCATGTACGATATAAAAACTTCGATTGCATGGACTGCACAGAATATATGACCCATTTGTTGTAAGGTGATCGTAGTTTTCAATAATTTTTTGCAGTTTATGCATAAACGGTAGTGACTGTGCCATTGGTAAGAGCGTTTTATGTGAGAATGTTAGCAGGCCATATACCAAACACCATTCTTCGAGAGTAGATATATCGTTAACTTCTGAACAACAGCCTAGTTATGTATAATATTATATACGTTTATCCCGGCTTCCTGACTTCAATACTGGTTGTATATATTACAGGACTGGTATTAAATAAACTAAATAAAAAAAAAATTATAAATAAAAGATTAACATGAAACTTATTTGTATTAAAATATAATTAATTACATAAAAAAAATATATTAATTTTTAAAATTTATTTAATATTATTAAATTAACCTTTTTAATTAAATAAATATAATTTTATTTTATTATTTTATTATTTTATTTAAATTATTATTAATAAATAATTATTAAAAATAAATTATAATAATATAATTATATATTATAAGAAATTGTAAATTAAAAAATTAAAAATTAATTTTATATTTATTTTATAATATATTTAATTTTTTTTAATTTTATTAAAAATTATTATATTAATAAAAATTTTTTTTTTATTTTATTTTTGAATTTAAATTTTAAAATTATTTATTAATTTTTTGTAAATTTATTAATTGTAAAAAGATTATAGTGATATTTTAAATTTATTATTTTTTAAAAAATTTTTTTTTTTAATATTTTTTTATTATTTATTTTTTTATTTTTTTTTTTTTTTTTTAGAAATTAAATTAATAATAAAAATACGAAAATGTTTGAAAGTAAATTTTATTGTATACATTAATTAAGTTTAATTTAAAAATTTATTTTTATCTTATTAATTTTTTTTTAATTTTAATAAATATAATAATCCTTATTAATAGTAGGTATAATAAATGTAATACAATATGATTCCATTTAAAAAATTGGTTTTTCTCAAAAATTTTGATAATATGGAGTATATATTGAGGGATTTAATTTATAAACGGTTAGTAAGTATAATGTATTTTTAAAAAATATAATTAAATATATTAAATAAAAATATTTAAAAGGATTTTAATATTAATTAAAATAAAATTTTATAAAAAAATTGCCAGATATTTTAATAAATTGTAATTTTGGTTTTTTATAGAATATTTAAAGAAAAAGAGGTTTAGAGATTTGATATGTACGTTTCAAATGAAGTTCTATTGTTTCTTTAAGGATTATATTATTGTATTATGTACACAATATTAATGTACATGGCTTGACTTATTTCTTACTAATTAGGGTCTGTATAATAGTTCTGATTTTAAATAAATATGGATATTGATTAAGTTAAATTTTAAATTCGAAAGTTAAATATGTAAGTATAGTGTGTATGAGAGTGTTATGAAGAGGCTAAGAATCGGGTATAAGGTAAGGAGTAAAGTTGTAGAATTTATAAGATTGTTGAATTTTATTTATAAAGAAGGTGTTAAGAATATTATTAGTTCAGATAAAGAAAGTAGATGTTTATTTTATTTAACAAAAATATTAAAATTTTATTAATATATCCATAATTTTATTAAGTGCTCAAAATAATGTGTAATTTCTATAAATAAATCCCCCTTTTGACCTAAATTCGTTAAGATTTTACTTTATTTTGTTTGATTATCATTGTCTGTTTAAGTAGCTACACATTTTTTCCATCTTTCAAATAGCTTTTTTAAGTTAAAAGAAACTTGTATATTTTAAACATAAAAATGATGGCCCCCAAAAACAATTGAGTTGGTTTGATATTTTGTACTATTTGAGTTGGCAATTGCCGTAACATAAAGAACTTGTATACATTTTTTATTACATTCCCTCATTTTTTACTAAATTTGCTTAAATATTATTTTATTGAAAATGAAACTTGTCTAGTAGGCGAGAAAAAAGAAGCGTACCATAACAACAACTTTTCTTCCTTGTCTACAATATTTGTCGTTTTGTTGAAGGTTTTTAACAACTCTAGAGAGTTTGAAAAATACTGTTTTTAATAATATTACCCTGACGCAATGAAACAATGTGATCAATGAACTTGTTAAAAGAACGCGTTTGTGCAAAGAAGTTAATTTCAAGCTACTGCACTTAATATTGTACATAATACAATAATATAGTCAATAAAGAAACAATATAACTTCATTTGAAATGTATATTTCAAATTTTTATAAGCCTACTGTGTTTTTTGCAAATAACTAATTTCAAGCCGTTGTACATAATATCTTTGTAGATAATACAATAATATAGTCAATAAAGAAACAGTAGAACTTCATTTGAAATGTGTATTGAAAATTTTTACAAGCCTCCTGTTTTTTGCATTTAATAATATATCGCTAATAAGAACGAAAAACAAAAAGCCAAGCATTCAAGTATGTCAATGCCGTACTCGAAATTTAATATTCTATCTAAAACTGTAAAAACACAGGGGGTCATGATAAAAAAAATTTTATGTCAAATAATGTCTTTTTATTTGTGTATTGGCTTATATATATATAATAGTATTCCATGATTTGGGCCATTTTTATTACAGTCAAATCGTTGTTTTTAATCGATCATTGCGCATTGATACAGTTATTAATTTTTTTATAGCTTTTTTTAATAAAGCGTTTATTATTTTGTTTTGAATTAATTGATTATTTAGATAAATCATTTTCCATGGGATAGGATATAAAGAAAATATGGAGAAACAAATTCCTCATCTTCCATATACCTATTTTTAAGCAAACTTTTTTGTAATTTTCGAAATACTTTCATTAATAAATAAGAAGTAATCCGAGTGCTGCGACCAATTTCTTAATATCAAAAAAAATCAATTTCTTCTTCACCCCTTTATAATTAAGGTTTTTTTGTTACAGGTATCCTGCAGTGGAATGGAACCTTTGATGTGAATCATTGACGCAGGACGTGTGTTTTTCACAAAACACCATATACTGCACTCGACGCGCGTTTCGCCAACCAAGTTGGAATCATATGGAGATCGTTAAAACTATTTTAATCGTCTCCAGATGATGTCAACTTGGTTGGGAAAACGCGCATTGTGCGTATGTAGTATATGGTATTTTGTGGAGAGCCACGTCAGCGTTTGTTACAGGCATAAAAAAAATTAAGTAAATGACACCCTGGTGCAAAATTTATAATGTTTACTGTTTAAAAATTGCTGTTATAATAATTACCTTTGTCACATTAACTCAACTCATATAAAAGCTTCTAAATTATTAGTGTTGAACGAGTAAACAGTTTTCACTTCACAGATTTTATTTATATTTATGGAGACTATAATCATACATACCTAAGATAGAGGCAACAACTAAAATTATCCCATGAGGGCTAACTTAACATGCTCCAAGGCTCCAATTTATAGGTATCGTCAGGTAACTATTTAAATGAGGCTATAACAGTAAGTTATAAACCCATTTGTTTTGTCTTTCAAGCTGAAATACAAGTCCTAAAAAATCTATATTTATACGGAAAGAATATCACCTTACTGTTCATTGTAACCAGTTTACCTGACTGTTTAATGGTAATTTTAAAATGGAAGACATCTACTTCGACATCAAAAGACAATAAGGGAACTGTAAAAGGTGATTTTCTGTTTCGCAACCAGTTTTGTTTCTTCATGGCCAATTCACATTCCGTCCAGACTGCGCGTCGCCACGCGTATTTAACATTCTATTGGTACAAATCCAAACTAAACAAACCGCATATTATCATAGATCGTTCAAATTCATAGCTCATTTTGTGAAATATAACTGATTTACTGAAAATATACAAAACCAACACAAAATTCTCCGAAACACACAAATTAATATTCCATATTAAGTTTGTATATAAGAATATAATTTGTTTAATTGGTATTAACTCACTAATATTTATTAAACATAAATACAATAATAATAATAATTCATTAACCCAGTAAATTATGATATAAGACAAATCACAAAAAAATACATTAATGATTAAATTGTTAATATGTTCTTTATTATTATCTCATGAACATTAACAATCACAGATTTGTTTTCCACTACGAAAAAACATAAAACTAGCGATATCCTAGATGTGGTTTGAAGTATAAATTATAGGGCCTCGATTCCCCTATCCTAATTGAAAATCCTAGATTTTCAGGGAGTTACTTATCTAGTAACGTGGGCCGTAACTTTTTTTGTTGGGTTGTCTTTCCGCTGGGATCTGTTGAAAGCCGAACTTAAGGTAACTTTAAAAGGATCAAGTGTTATTCGTTGGTCCTCAAAGTCAAACACCTTGAATTGCAGGTGAAAAAATTGGTGGAAATGTTTACAGAGGTCATTGTATCAAAAAAAAGTAGAGTACATACTATCATGAAAATGCCTTATTAAAATTAATAAAAAATTTTTTAATTCTTTCTTTTTTGATATTTTGGGATATTATTTTGAATAAAATAAACAGAATTAACTTTTCCTTGCCATAAATGCAGCAAGATGTATCTAAAGGAGCCCGAATAATTCATAGATTGTTGAAAGAGATGAAAGAATATAGAAATGACTACGTCACATCACTGATTCAGTCATCAAAGTCCATAGCAGAGAAAGATATTGAACCAATACATCAGCAATACCGAAAGCGCAAAAAACAAAAAATACTTGGGAAAAAAATAAGCGATGTAGCTCATTTTTTGATTCGACCGCTGAATGTTGAACTGTTACATGCAAATTGAAGAAAATTTTGTTGCTCTAAATGAGGTAGCAGATGATTTTGGATTCTCAATCGAACTTTCTATCGAGACGACCGCTTTGGATGAATCGCAAAAGAAAACTGCAGATTTTACACTAATGTATCCTGCTGGCTTGACTGCCTATGAACCGACTTCGGAAATAGAAAGTTTCAAATTCCAAAACAAGACCCTGCACGAAAATTTTATTTAATGGGACGCTTGAAAATTTTGTAAGAAGTGCATCATCTGCGACTTGAAAATTTCTATCCAAATATACAGATGGCCTTGACACTATTCCTGAGCTTTCCAGTGACAACTGCTACGTGCGAACGTTTATTCAGTAATCTTAAACTTGTGAAGTCATATTTACGGTCTTCTGTGGGACAAGAACGATTAACAATCATGTCTACAATTTCACTTGAAAAATCAACTACAATTTGATTTATGATGAACTTATAAACATATTTGTAGAACCTAAATCTAGAGAAAGTGAAACTATATGTTAGGTACCTCAGTTACGTGATATAAACGTGTTGTGGCAAAATATGTTTCAATGTGATGTCTTTATTTTAGTATTCTTTTAATCTATAATAAAATATTTCTTTATTATTGTTCCTGTGTGTTTTTATGAAAAGCAGACTTTTAATTTTCTCAGCATTTATATGTCGGGTGGAGACAAAGGGGCGCTAAACTGGTGATTTGCCACAGGCCTCAGAAAGTCTAACGACGGCACGATCACCATCGTCTTTTTACTTCAAATAGGGACGTCTTCAAGATTCACATCAATGTAACGTTGTAATGTTGTTTAAGTACTAATATCATAATGATTAGAATAACTGTACGAGTAGACTAAAAACTGTACTTCGTGTAAGTTATAATACTTTATTTTATAATACAAAAAAATACGTAAGAAATCGTGGAGATGTATAAATTGTCATTATGACTTCCCTCTTTATTAAAACGTTCTTTGAATCGGAATTGCATGCAATTAAATTTACAGATAGCGCTGCTTACGACTTGCCTCCTTGCAATAACTACAAGTTTAAATACAGATTGTAAGCCTGTTGCATTGTCTCAACAGTGCTACGTTTAAACATAACCTATTTAGTGGGCGCTGACTACCTGCAAACATGTAAGGCGGATCATGTGAATCTTTTTAGTGGGTGTTGACTAACCGCAAACTGATAAGGTGGAGCATGTCGTCCACTGTTGAGACCATGTAACAGTTAGAGGTTGACAATCTGTATACTGAACTTATAGTTAATAGACAAAAAGTATAGTGGGGTCTAGATCGTAATTGCAGAAATTTTGCCGTCATTTAAACGCCATTTTGAGATAAAATGATGTCATTTACAAGATAATAATCGGTCCGTGGTTAACACAGCAATCGAACGTCATTTTTACGTCATTCAACTACCGTCTTGAAGTTATGACGTTTTGAATTCACATTAGAATACAATAGACGTCTTTTCCGTCATCAATTTGGTCACTACATCTAAAATATGACCAAAAAGTTATGTCAGTATAACGTGACCTTGTTACCTGAGTTTGGTGACATTTTAGGAAAACATTTATATCAGTAACCGATAGACCAAACTCGGCAATATATCCTGTAAAAATGTATGAGGATATTACCGTGTCGATATACTAATTCCATAAAACACAATGACTCATTATCTTCTATTAAATGTTACCTTGTCATAGAAGGACTATGAAACTCATCAGAGAACTTGCTTCGTATTTACACGAATACTCTATTTCGGACCAGCATATCATCTGAAATTTTGTAGAAATAGTAAATCCGACAAATCTGGAAAATACTTTAATCGGCGTATTTCTTCGTCTTAAATAATATGCTGACTTTCTATCCTCAAGTGAGGTGAGTGTTCGGTACTATCTGGAATTATGTCTTAAAATACAGTATGTTATTTTTCTTAAACATTTTCTTTGGACTTAATACCACAACTACTATATCGATGCGCATTCCGATAACCAAGTTGGTCTCATCGGAAGATGATTACAACTGATTTTTATAAATCTAGATGTTTATGAAAACCACGTCAATACTAGTATAAGAAAACGGTTAAAAAGAAAGAAATACAATAATGAAAGTAAATATGGGAAAACGTTAAATAAAACTACTTGATACCTTAAAAAAGTTTGTTTGCTTGATTATGACTCAGAATGTAAACGATTCTGTGAATTGAAGAGACGAGCTTTGATAGAAATAGAACATTTTATTTAATTTTTATTAATGAATTTATTATACGCACAACCAATCATTCCAAACAGAAGTTTCGTGGAGTGTATCATGTAGTTATTCTTAGATATACATCTGCCTCTGTGTACTAAAAACAATAAAATCTCCTAATAAATCATTGGATGATAGTAATAAAAGAAGGTAAATGATCTTGGATCATGGAAGTTGCTATTTGATATACTATACTGTTAATCTCTGAAAAATAATTAATTATGTACCTGTTTTAATGAAATGTATCTTGAAATCCGAATAAAACCACCGAATTGGTTTTTATTCACATGAGAAGTATTCATTTTAAGTTGCGTTCATCTGTTTCTTTACCTTTGACGATTAATTAATTAAATAATAATAACAAATATTTGTCTGAGTGAATATATAAATTACATTTAGTAGCTCTTCTGCGACTTAATACAAGTTTTAAAATATAAAGTTACCGATGAAACAAGGAACTAAGGGTTCAAATATTTAGGATTGGTGCAGTAGTTAATCTATCAGTAAATTAACAGATCAGTCTGCATAAAGGTAACCACACATTTGTACGCATCGGGCGGACGAATCGGACGGACGAATCGGACTGACGAAAATGATTATTTACATCATTTCAAACGGGACAAAGCACACTGAATCGTATTGAACGCATCGCATGAGGGGAATTCCATTTAGGATTATTTGGAAAAAATCAAATCCGTACATGCGATACGTACTAATGAAGTCATTTACAAACCCGCGTGAGTGTGCAACAGAAATCGACTAAGAATTGACATAATTTAATACAAACTACTACTGACACTATTTTTATTCGGGTCACCTAGCAGATTACAATGGATGATGATTTATTACTAATACTTTTGCATCATTCTGTACTAAATCGACAAATAAGGTGTGAAATTCCCTATACAATTTCCTATTCATATTATGAACCAAAAACCTTTGTTTTTTTTGCTTCTCCCTTTTTCCTTTGTCTTGCAATGCTCATGAAATTGCAAATAACTCATCTTTTGCATTTATCATCTCGTCTACCAAACATTTGTGGTATAATAACGGGCGAATTGACTGTTCATTTCGAAAATACGTAAAGCAAAAACGAAGTTATGTGCGATACTGAAAAAATAATACGATGCGGCGCCAAGTACAATCGTTGTGTAGTACAAATGACGCTTACCTTAAATCTACAAAGAGAACAAAGTGCTTTAGAGCGCGGACTTAAATAGCTGCCACACCACCCCTCCTAAATGTTGAACCAGGCAATATGGATACATCGAGTCAAAACCGGAAGAAAGGGTTTCAAGTTTACTACTTTTAACGCAAAATTGAAGCACTATCAAATTTGACGTTCCAATGGCAAAGTGGGGTCACGGGATACATCACTTGATAGATCTTTCAATTATATGTCCAACAATGGCTTGATTTTTAAATTCCATTAATTTGTTCCGGAGTTGCGATCGTTTGATTGTGGTTTCATAGGAATGCTGAATAAACTATATCACACTCCGACATCATAGTAGGCCAGCGCAGCGCCCCGAACTGTGCCAGGCCCCTTATGATTCTCAGAATTTTTTTCGATTGCTACAAGATTTCCCGTTTATAGATTTTCTTTTATTACAATATTACACCTCACCTATGTTAATGATTTCGTTGAAAAATCGTGCTTTGGGCAATATTTTGTCTAACCATATATTTTAAATATTTCTTTATTGTGGACAGTATAGTACTATAAATGAGACACATATTTACATTTTTGATTTATTTTATTCGTTAAAAAATCAAACAAGGACATGGTTAACTTTATTTTGTTACAACGACTTTGTAAATTTGTGTCGTAATTAGATCACATTCAAAATTATTATAATTTATAATCCCCCAAATACAAATTTTAATAATGCGTATATATTTTCTCTTTAAAATGTACAATAAAATAAATTCATATATTAAATTAGCATGCATTTAATTTCAAGCTATTTAATAATACAGATTGTAAACCTCTAACTATTACATTGTCTCAACAGTGGACGGCATGCTCCGCCTTACATATTTGCGGTTAGTCAGCACCCATTAAAAAGATTATATTTAAATGTGGCACAAGCAAATATACGAGCAGAGAGTGCCGACAACTGTTGAGACAATGGTCGCGTACATCATAGTGAGCGATCAGAGAGCGGTCACTAATAATTTAATTCAACCACAAATATCTGACTGAACACAGATGATCGCTAAGTTATCGGCAGCTATTTTATGTAGCTAAATAATTATATGATACAAGATCCGTTAACATTGATCAATTTGAAGAAACGAAACAACCCACAATATGTCTTCTCCACAACATAACATAAATAATTTTCTGTCTGTGCTGAGCGAATGAAAGAAAAGTGACAAAAAATTCATCCAAAATTATCAATTCAAAAACACAACAATTTTTCCACAGTACAAATATGATATACTCTTAAACCAAACACTAAACCTTTATTCTGACACACAACAAACATTTATTTAACTTTGACAACATGGCAGCAGAAAACACCGTTCAGCTCACAACTCATCAGTTACGTAATGATAATTGATCGCTAAAGGCTTGGTTTGTTAGAGCAGTCCGTCGAGGAATTTGCCGACGGGCGTTCGTCGGAAGTATGCGTAGTTCGCTTTATTCCAATTAATTTAGTTTCTGCGCATTCCATCGACGAACTCCCTTGCCGACAGAATGCGCAAAAACCAAATTAATTGGATTAAAGCGAACTACGCACACTTCCGACGAACTCCGTCGGCAAATCCCGCGACGGACCGCTCTAACAAAGTAAGCCTTTAGTTTACCACTACTGCGTGATGAACGCCATCAATGTAACAGTTAGAGGTTTACCATCTGTATATAATATAACAGATATAAGTTCTTTTACTAGCTATAGTTTTAATATTATATTATTCAAGATGTAATCTTAATATAACCGAATATTCATCGATATTAGTTTTTTATCATTTAAATATGATAATGCTTGATTAATATGACATATTAACAGCAATACATTTTTATTAAAAACTTCACTGCATCGATTAGATTATATAGATTTAATTTTATATCTTTACTTTTGTAATGCTTATCACTAATTATGTGTATTATCAACAATATTTAGTCAAATACGTATTTTATAAAGTCAAATATTTCAACTTTTTATTTTCGGTTTTTTTAATATGTTGAATATTGAAGGGCATCGTCCATTTAGTAAAGATAAGTCAGGTTTTCAAATATTAAGCCAAGCTAGTATAATAAATCAAATACAACAAAACTTCCTTTTAATGAGAAATTAATTCAAAATAAAACCCTATCGCCGGTTACTGTCGTATATAATTAATAAAACAGGTTTAAAGTGGCAAATAACATACAGATTAAAATACACAATTTAATATGTGATAATGTAAATAATTAATTAATCCTTAATCCATATCATCAGAGCGTTTCATATATCCTTTTTCCATTGAAGATCATAACTAGATTTTAACATTTCAAATTAAATATAATTAATGTGAAAGCTGAAAGAAAAAAATATATAACATTAATTTACAATTTTGATACAATTATTTGCGAATTAAAAGATTTCGTTTCTAACGTTTTTGATAAAAAAAATTAGAAGTTATTAAATCGACGAATAACTGTTTTGCTCATATTTCGTTAAGGACCGTTATTTCCATTATTTTACTGAAACTTAAATTTTCTTCTAGTTTTAAACAAAAAAATACTCTTGTTTCATGATCTGTGATCTATTTTTGAGATAACTACAATGTTAAGGAAACAGTTCTGTTTAGCTGCTGCTTATTATAAAGTAGCTGCAAAAAACACACAAATAATTTTTCCTAAAATGATTCAAAAAAAGAAAATACTGAGGTAAACATACTTTATTGGAGGTAAGTAAATATTAAAATCATGTGTTTATTAAGAAGAGTAGAATAACAACTTTAACTGCAAACTATAATATATTTTTTAAGGAATTAAAAAAAGTAAAAAAGTTGCTTAGTTGCAAAAACTTGTTTGTATAGATTTACAGCACTTTTTAGAAAATACATTATAATCAACCATCAAAAGCTCAGATTGATAATATATTGTTAATCTGAGATCTAAAGGATCCTTCCTATACGAACAATAATTGCTGTGTACTGACAATATACTCTTGCGAGTACAGGCATTGTCCCAAGAGTTGTCGCCAAGAATTTTGCCCTTGTTGAAATATGATATATAAAGCCGGGTACTCATATGCGCTCCGTATCTGTATCTGTATCATGTATTGTAACAGTTACAGTATCAGTTCGCTGTATGTACGCCTAGGTGAATAGTCGACGTAACGACCTGCGATCATCTTGACCCGCAGTGTTCGAAGCAAGTTCAGAAGGTTTTGGAAACATGCAGTGTTTCGATACATGATCGGAACACTGACACGTACTGACTTTCGTTCCAGCTACGAACCGTCCACAACACTGAACCGTTCCTCTTTGTGTTCGCGGCGTTTACCGACAGGCGCTCGGATCGCTATTCATGTTCTTAGTAAGTTCGCGAACATGGAACGCAAGACGTACACTTTCAAAATTTTGTTACAGTATCCGTTACAATACATGATACAAATACAGATACGGAGCGCATATGAGTACCCGGCTTAATATATTTAATTGTTCAGTTCAACATTTACACATCAGTTTTCCTTATGAATTAACTGGGAACTGATAACTAAACTGATTGTGTAAAAGGCCCTTAAGAATGAAGTTTTCAAATTTCATTTCACACAGATCTAGATGCAGTTGTGCAGGGTAGGCACCAACAACAATTTGGTGAATGTGTGAGCTTGGGAATTTTGGATTACTCCTTGATAGGTCAATTTTCCATAATCATCAACTCAAGAAAATCATGTACACATTTTATAGAACGATTTTCACCCCTGCTTAAAGTTATTGAAAGTAATTTATGAAAAATATGATTCATACATAATAGAACTATCTTGATAGATTAAGGAAAGCTTACGCCATAGCTACAGTTACCGAATTTATTCAGTTGTATTTTTATTTAAGGGGTCCTTTAAAGAAATATTTGGTTCATTCACAATCAATAAATAAGATTAACGTTCCTCGACAGAATTGACGGATGTCAGACAATTCGCAATACAACTGGAATTTTTCAGCAAATCTGTCAGTCTTAAAAAATCTGACAATAAAAAATAAAGTTTTCACTTGAGATTCAATCTAGCAGCATAGCATAAATTTTATTCTACAAATAATATATAGACACAGTTTAATAAAGTTTCTTATATATTTTACTAGTTGATAGTTTTCAATTTATGATGGTGTTTACGATTACAAAAATTCTCAAAATGTTTATTTATCAGAGCAGTTATAAAATATATACGATATTAGATTTTTAAGGAGGCGTAGTTATAAAACTTTTTTTCTTTGAAATATTTTCTTTTGAAGATCAACGTAAATATATCAAACTATTGTTAATCATTATTTATAGAATTAATAAAAAATCAATTTAAGTATACTAATCAATCGGACTTTCACCGATTCGAAGAAGCAAACATTTATTTTAAAATGAAATATCCATATGTCAATCGAGGAAAGTTTGTTTTAAGAAAATTAAGTTCATGCAAGTTTATTTTGGCAAAAGCTTCACTGGCTTTACTGAACAGGTCAACAAGAATAATTATTTTTTTAATAGCCAGTCCATCAATCTGCAAATTTTTTATGGCCGTTTCATGAAATAGAGGACTGAATTGACTTTAAAATTACGCGATCTGTACAGTAAACATTGTCATTGTATACAATGCTTTTATGTGTAAACGTTGTGAAATATAATGTCAAAACTGAAATACAGATTCCAACAATATATGGTATTTCTCAAGCAGGCAGATAGTACACTTAAAAAAATTCTTCATCCGACGGATTATTTACTCCAATTTAGAAGTACTTTACAGTCAACAAATAAGAAATCTTACAAACAAGAAATATAAATAAATGTCCTTTTTCCCTATTTTTATTTACATTAATTAATTTCAAAAGTGGATAAGTCCATCATTCACTCGAAAGATATTCATATACAGGGCAGGGCAATAGTGCGTCGGACTTCGATATCTCGAGTCGACAGCTAGATATTTAAAAAAATACAAATAAACTAGATAAAAAAAGTCTATAACCGGAAATTATTTTCGAATATACAGGGCGAGCCAAGACGAAATTACAGGATCAAATGCCTTTTTTTTAAATGGAATGCTATGTATGTATATCAGTAAATTTTTTGAAGCTTCTTTCTAGACTATTTATTCCTATATTATTGACTATCTCCCAACCACTTGGATGTAATGAATTTTTTTGTTGAAATAATGCCATTTGCAGATGAATAGTGAAATATCACCAAAGTCACAATTATGGGTTTTAAGAAAAACTTATGTGAATATTAGTTACGAGACATCTAATTAATGTTTTTGAATCATTTTTACTTTCTAAAAATGTACAGGGTGGCCAAATTAAACACAAATGATAACTGACGACCGATAATTGCGTAAAATAGGCAACATGTGGAGTACTTATTATATTTTTTCTAATGAATTATTTGAAGAAACCTCTATTTTTTAAGTTTATTCTTGAATATTGTACTTATTGCTCAATAAAACGAAAATGGTTGCAATTAGCCATACGGAAGTACTTACAAAAAAATGTTCGTTTTTCATTTCTACATCACATCATCGAAAAATATACAGGGTGTTTCATTACAAAAAAGTCAATTTAAAAAGTTCTTAATTGAAAAATAACTTCTGGCCACCCTGTACATATTTAGGAAGTAAAAATGATTCAAAAACATTAATTAGATGTCTCGTAAATAGTATTCACATAAGTATTTCTTAAAACCCATAATTGTGACTGGTGATTTTTTTCAATATGCATCTGCAGATGGCATTATTTCAACAAAAAAAATGTATTACATCCAAGTTGTTGGGAGATAGCCAATAATAATATAGGAATAAATAGAGCCTAGAAAGAGGCTTCAAAAAATTTTCTGATATACATAGCATTCCATTTAAAAAAAGGCACTTGATCCTGTAATTTTGTCTTGGCTCGTCTTGTATATTCGAAAATAATTTCCGGTTATAGACTTTTTATCTAGTATCCTTGTATATTATTTTTTTTAATTTCTACCTATCTTAGAATTCGAGATATTGAAGCCCGACGAACTATGGCCCCACCCTGTATAGATTCATATCAAGAAAATAAAAAGGACATGATCTCTGTTAGACGATGGAGCGCAGTGATTATTCTTTGATTTTTGATTTTTACAGTCGCAAGTGACCTATAATTGCTACTAAACTATTAAATTCTGAGCGGGAAAATCAAAGGCTAGTCCTTCTGTCGATTCTTGTATGACGAGTGGAACTTGCCAGATAATTTAAAATTTAATTACAACAAAAAATTTACGCAAGAGGACATTTTCCTCATTGAAGATCTAATAAGGCATTGACGATCATAACTCAGAACAAACAAAAATGTATATAAGCAATTTTGTAGGAAATTATATGAAGACGGGGTATCACAGGAACCGTTTCGGAGGTAACTATCAAAAGAACTTTTTATAGATAATGCCCACAAGGACCCACTCACAAAAAACCTAACATAACGTTATCCAGAGATAATGTTATACTCTATAACTTTAGTAACATCGGTAGCAGTTAGCAACTGATATTAAATTGTCAGAAGCGACACTAATTCTTGGCATCTAATTTTATGTATTTTTCTTTGGAATCAATTAATTGTTTAAAGTGATAATTAAAGCTGCAAATCGTTTCTGTGTATCATGGTCGTAGAGTACAGATGTACTTACTGTCGCCACCATTCACCTTGAGCGCGAAACTCTTTCTCTAGTCCAGTCTATTATTAGCTTTCGATTTGTGTATACGTTAAATCACTTGGGCGTGTTGCATATTGTTTTTGTGTTCTTATTTCATTTGTTGGACTGTACTGTTGATACTAATTTAATAATAAAGCATGGCAGACGTACGCAGGGGTAGAAAATGGCCACTTGCTGACAAAGTGAATAAATTCATAGGTGAATTGCCGGATTTATTCTATGATGGTGCTAAAATAATTTGTAAAGTATGCGAGAAAGATTTGATGTGCTGGGATAAACGTGATTGTGGACTTCACGTAAATAGTGTACACCATAAAAAATAAAAAATAATGGCGTGCCTTCGACAACACAGTTTATGTTTGATTTACTATTAATGCTGATTGCCTGTGATGTTCTGCTGCACATACTCGATAAACAAACATTTCGAGAGTTCTGGAATAAATACAACGCCCAGGTGTAGTTACCAAGTCGCACAACGTTATGTAATTATCTACCAACTGTACACGTCGACATGGTAAATAAGATGAAATGTGAATTAAAAAATACACGACTGTGGTTATCTGTTGATGAGACAACAGATTGTAAAAAAATTCTATTTTAAATGTTATAGTACGAGTACTGGACCCTCTTAAACCGACAATTCCACTGTTATTAGCTAGCAAAAGGCTAAGTCAGTGTACTAGCGAAACAATGACCAGGGTGGTGCTGGAGACGTTAGAAAAATTTGAACTGTCAAAAAGTCAAGTGTTGATGTTTGTGACTGATGGCGCCGTGACAATGCGTTTGGGGGGCCGTTCATTGCAAGAACAAGGTTGTACGTTTATACATGTTACGTGTAAAGTGCATGCTTTACATCTTGCGGCAGAAACTATTCGAAAAGGTTTTCCAGAGGTGGATGCACTAATAGCAAGTACAAAAAAAGTGTTTCTTAAATCTCCTAAACGTCTCCGACGAAGTAAATCTACTGCTACACGCTTATAGGTGACGCAACAAATGAGCGCGTTAAAGAAAAGTTCGCAAGTCTGTTAAATAAAGACACCAGTTTCACCAAATTAAGACAAGTATGTGATGGTGCAGCCCCAGATCCGTTAAGTGCGTTCAAAGACTATTTTACGTATGCGTCTATTACATCAGTAGATGTCGAACGGTCGTTTTCAAAATATAAAGAATATATTTTCACCAAAGCGAACATCACTCATGAAGACAATCATAGAAACATACCTGATGCTGCAAAATGGATACACATCTTCTCCAGTTTGTGATAAGCAAGCTAGTTCATCAAGCTAGTTAAGAGGGTAAGTTTTACATACCTTGTTATAAATTGTAACAGTTTATTGTTTCTCGTATTAGTTAATTTCGCATACGCCACTGTCCCACGGAACATTTTTGACAGCCCTAGTGATAATTTTAAATTCTTAATAATTCGACCAATCCGTCAGAATTTTTGTCAACTGGCGTCTTCAGGCCTACTTTTCGTTCAATTGAGGGGTTTTGAAAAAAAAATCACATTGTTTAGAAAAAAAATCGCTATACCAGATTATCTATATGCTTTTTAATGCTTTCATGTCACTTGAGAAATATTTCTATCTCAAACACAATGAAAAGAATTCATCACGATATTTTTTTCTGACGCTCCGATGCACATGAATGTCGCATCGGTAAATTAACTACAGCAACTCCCCACATCCCGCAAGGTTAGTGACTGTAGACTCCGGAATCATGTGCCATAGGCACAATGAATGACCACCTCCTGTACATCCCAAAAAACAACACCCTGTAATAACAAAATTTTGAAAATCTGTTTTCAAATACCTAAACAGATTTTCAAAATTTTATTATACAAGGTGTTCTTTTTGGGATATTATATGAAAATGACGTTTTCTTTTGTGAAGCCGGACCTGTATTTACATTTTTTTAATATGTTAATTCGGTAAGGTGAAGTAAACATACCTACTGAATACCAAATTTTGTACAGAATGGTTCGTATACTGTAGCTTACCAAAAAATATGGCAAAATCGATAAAACATCCTGAATCGTGGTAATGAAGATCGTTAAGACCTATTAACCATGGGTTATTTGGAACCACCTAGGTGCCTTACATCCACAGTTAACGTAAGTACATTTTCCTATGAAATATCATGTATATTATTACAACCATAACTCTGCAACTCATCAATCGATATTTAGCGAAAAAGTTCATTTTTACAAAATAAATCTAATATTCTAAATTTGGGAGGATTGTCATCAAATTGAAGTTAAATAGTCATAACCGTACTACCGGCGCATACGCCAAAATCTAAATGAATATTACAATTTGTTTTTATATTCTCCAAGAGTTTTATAATCTAGAATAACTCAGTATCCCTATTGTATTCTGTACCCTATGTGTGTTCCTAGTTACAAGTAAAAGTTAATATTATGTGCAGTTTTATTGTATTTGATATACAGAAAAAATATTTTTAATTGTATTTTATATTGTCCATATGTATTGACGTTCCATGTCTGTTTTGTGCAACTTATTTGAATAAACAATTTATTACTATTATAAACAAAAATTCCTTCATAGAATTACGTTCATTGTACTAGCAGTTCCTTCCTAAGAAGATCAACTATGTCAGTATCTTCTAGTTAATATTCATCTTTCATTTATTTGCTAATTGTTTATACGTAAAAAAATTTATTTAAAACAAGGACAAATAATCATTTACATTGCCAAATGAAACTCACCCGCATTTTATTTTCTAATTGTTTTGAACGGTTTGCATACTATAATTGAATAATTAAGACCAACAATGAAATAAGGACACGATGGAAATCAAAGAATCGAAGTGGTTGCTTTCAAATGCAGTCCACAATTCTGATGAACAACTATAAATTTAAGAGTCACCAGTTGATGGATTAACCTAAGCACTATTTACTTTTGAAATATGCTTAGTCCAAGATAATTTTTCATTCAGCCAAACGCCTAAAAATTTAAAAGTCTAAAATTGATCAGCACTGCTAATGGTAACATCACATCTATAATTTTTCGTTTGTAGAAATTTAAATAGACTATTTTGTATCATTGAAAATTAGACGATTGTGCTGGCGCCATGTATCTAGTACCTACCTCATAAATAAATTTGATATTTTGAGAGTTGCTCAGGATTTATTCCAGAAACTGTAATAGTAGTTCAGCAAACATGGTAACATACTTCGACTAATGAAATCTAGTAAGTCATTCACATCTAGCATAAACAGTAGAGGGACCAAAACAGATTCCTGAGGAACACCAAGCGTGACATATTTTGGTTCTGATACGTAATCGTCTAATTTTATTTTAATCTTTCTTTGAGTCATGTATGAATCAATCCTTTTCAATATATTACCACGTATACCAATATTTTCAATTTCTTAGTAATTTAACATTGATTGTATCAAATGCTCGCGATAAATTGACCATATGATATACTACATATTTTCCCTGGTCAAATTCAGAGTATACAAAATTTAATAATCTGTAAGAGGCTGATTTTATTGATTTGTGTGCTTTGAATTTATGCCGAGCTGATGATAACATTAATTTGATATATAAAAATGTTGTAGACAGTTCCCTCAATAATTTTGGAAACGTATTCAGCAAGGATATTTGATGGTAATTATTCATATTGACTAGATATATTTTTATATAAAAGTAGGACACTAGCAGTTCGTACTATATCCGGAAAAATACGTTGTTCTATGGATTTATTGATTAGGTTAAAGAGGTAATAATTGTGTTTATGATTAGACTTATTAAAGTTAATGTAAATCCGTATAATTTAGAAGAATTATTTTACACATTCTTTAAAGTTTCAGATATCCTGACGTGTTCGAGAAAATCGGATTGCAACAGTGACCAGCGACCCACAGACACATACGTCATGCGGATTTGGATAAATTTTCTATGTTCGCGTCTCAAAACTTCATTATCTGGAACTTGATTTTTTTCACAACAACAATACTTTCTCTCTTTATAGATGGTTGAGAAAGTAAAATGGTATACAAAGCCCAAGAAAATTGTGTTTAAATTATTCCGTGTGAATGTGGTACATATTGTGATCATGAGTCAGCCCGCAGTTTCAATGTGTGGCTCGCACAAGTATTATGCCACAAAAAGAAGCTTTTCAAGTGATAGCGATGACATTATTAAATAGGACTGTAATAACACTACAAAAGATTTAACGATCCCCTATTATTTTATTAAACGGAGGTCAATGTATATCCCATTCCACTTCAGATTTAGAAGTAGAAATAAAAAATATAATATAGTGCATAAAAAACGTTGTTAGAAATACATAAACAGACAGCTGTCATGTTTGACATTGATATATAGAATGTAATACTACCTGGGCAATTTTTTAATAAGAAAAAAATTAATTTCCCGAAACACTTTGATATTTAATCTCAAAAATGTTTTCAAAAAAACAATAACAGACACCCTTTTGACACAGAAGTTATTTAATAACAGCATACTTTAAAAAAATTATAAAACGATGGCTTAGTACCCAAACAAAGTTTAAGAAAACCTTTTATCCTTGTTCATAATGTAATAACTATTCTTTGTTTTTTTTTTCGAATCATTACTGCATCGAAAATGTTTACATATACAGTCGGCAAAGTGTCGTATAATATTGTTTTAACATATCCACGTCAATTCTCAGAATAAATAGATTATATAGATTTACATCCTGTATTATATATTCAGTAATGAGTTCAGCAGCCAAAGGTAGAGTAAGCAAATCGGTTTCTGCACTACTGCACTTCTTTATTAAACAACTTAACTGGATTAGTGAACACTTAAGTAGCTAAGGTGATAAAGCTGAGCATCTGTGGTCGGTATACTTTACATATTAGGTATTTAAGATAATTCATAGACGTCCAGAAGGTGACTAGTTTATGTAACAATCATGATAAAATAGTATTAACTAGATAATCGAAATTGTTTTAGTTTTATAAAAAAATATTTTTGACAAGTTCTACATACTTATTATTAGTCTTAAAACCAGCACGACAAATTTATTTATATACGCAACTTACACAAGATTTTTTGGAATTATTCAGTTTCATATTTGATAAATTAATCAATAAAATTATGTCACATAGGATACATATGAAAATCAAATTTATATACATAAGAATGCGACTTTAGATAGAATGGCAAATATAAAATCGCCGCTTCAATCGATTACGAGGCCCGTTTTTTACTGGAATATGAAATAAAATTTGTTGCCCAAATGCCAATATCCGTTGTTTATTTATTTTGAAACTTTCACATTGGTAATATTGCAGCTTAATAACGCACGGCAAAGACAAGTAAAATATAGTTATACATTTTACTTTATAGAAGAAAATGTTATGATGCGTAGGTACGCTTTTTTAAAAACGCTTCTTTCATACAAAGAATTTCCTAAATTTCTATTCCCCATTAATCTATCAAATATCATGTTACATATCACAATATTATGTATATCGATAAATGCCCAATTAAAGAATATGGATGGTGTTATGTAGGTAATTCAAAGGTGTGTTCGTCTTTACACTACATTAATTATATACCGGCACAGGATGTGCTGCGCACACGGGTCCGGGTAGTTGAGAGGTCCAACGCCGATAAAATGATGAAACATTACATACGAGTAATGTGATATGCAGATATATTTAGAAGAATCAAATTATAGTTCAATTTAGCATTATACGAAAAATATTTGTTAATGTCAAAAAATTGAGGTTTTTTTTCTCATTTGGCTAAAACAGTGATTGTGGATTATGGTTAGATACCCGGACAATTTCCGTGAGTCCCAGACCGGCTGTGACCGCTCAACCAGCCTATCTGAGCTCCCATAGGAAAGGACAGTAACTGTGTGTACGCAGATCTTGACCGTGTTTATTCACTAATTCAGTATTCAGGTGTTGTCGACCAATGGCGAACAGTTAAGGAAATAGTGGTAAATGCTTTGTGTAATATTGGCGTTAAAAGTGAAAATATTTTATTGCTTGTATCAGGCGCAGCGGCACATACACTGTGTTCCAGAATAGATGTAACAAGAGATGTAATGGAGAAAAAAATCGAATGGCACTTCGGCAATCAGTTCTGCTTGGTGTAAAACTGTCATGTCAAAAATGAGTTGAATCGGTGTACTATAAGTCAATTTATAAAAATCGTCACTAATGAACTGCCTTTATTTTTCAATATATAAAAAAATTCCATTAAAAAAAGTTAAGAGAATGCAATTTGTGCCATATTTTAGGAATATGAATTTCCTTTGTCGGAACTGCCTTTTTTTCAATAGTAGTCAGTTTTTTGTTGAAAATAAGACAAGACGTTAAGAACAAAACGTCACGTGAAATCAGAACTAGCCTAAATACAGTAATATTTTTTAAGTTAAGATAATTTAGTATTGCGTTTGAAAATATGATGAAAATGACATAAACTAGTTTTGCACAAAAATGGACATAAATCAGTTTAGATCTCACATGACGAAAAGATATTCATAATACTAATTTATTCTTGAAAAGATATAATTGTGATTTCAGAGTACTCTCAATAATTGTTTGTAAAATAAACGTACAATCAACATTCGCTTTATAAATGTTAGATCGTATGTGTTCCCTTATCTGTGAGAACAAGTGATCTAGCAACAGTTCAGATGAAGAATTTATCATCTTTTCTACAATATTTGGACAAATTTCTTTCGATATATTACCTTCACGAATCGAATCATAATAAAATTTATCGTTTGCATCATATTAAACTGTAACATCACTGAATAATTATAAAAAAAAAATTGTGGTTGTTGGACACTCCAAGACTAATAATACACCAAATTATTCATAAAAAAATGTATAGTCAAATATGTGATTTAATGTACTAATAACTTACCTATACTACTTATTTCGCCTTATGTATTATGTATTGTGTATTATATATTATATGTTATGTGTGTATTATATATTATATGTTATGTATTACGTATTATGTAATGTATTACAAATATTATGTACTATGTATTTGTACCGGTAATAAGTCATTTTATAAATATGGATATATTATGTATATGCACGTATGTGCGTGTCTTATAATCATCATTAAAAAAAAATTCTTAATAAACCGTAAAATTTGTGGGATCATCAATACGTAAACAATCAAGCGGTCCTCGAACGATATAGCTGCATTGACAATGACAGAGATACGACTGAGATGCGCATAATATTTCGTAGTTAACGCGTGCGCAGTGGATCGGAGTCGAGACGGCATTAGTCGAAATTTTAGCCAGAATTTTTTCTCTATTCGGAAGCATTAGTTTCCGATTTGTTCCGGGCTAGTATGTGTTTATATATAAATACATGTTTGTAATATTTTTGCGACGTCTCTGTTGTGATCCGAGATGTTCGTTTCCATTTCGTTCAGGGCTAATGGGCGAGAAGCTTTAATCGACAGTGTTTCTATTGAACGGCATATGTGGTTTATACCTCGGTGCGCCTTTACATTTCAACCTAACTTCTAAGGAGTTTTTGAATAAAATACCTATGACAGCAGATGGATGGAATATTGGCTTCCAAGATCACCCGACTTAAACCTTTCAGATTTTTTTGGTAAAAACTAGTATTTTTCATTCGTCCATTTCATGACATGCAGAATTGTGTTAGTAGATACAAACGCTACAAGCGACGTTACAAAAAACTAGGATTAATCTCATTTAATCATTTATTAATTAATTTGTTTCATTAGAAATAATGTGTTCTGACATACACTTTATTAAATAAAAATTATGTATATTATTTTAAGGAAATTGTTAATTTAAATACATGCCACAGGCTTCATAAACTGTTATTAGCACATAATTTTTAGTACAAAAAAATGTTGATAAACTTTGCATAATATTTTAACATTTATATAATTTTTATAATGTAAACTTCAATACAGGTTATAGTTATGCATATATAGTTTTGCAGTTATTTTTATGTAAATAGTGTTTCTTAGTTAAAAGAAAAATTTTAATTGTCCTACGATAAAACATTTATAAATTCAAATAGTAAAGAGGCAATTGACTGATTTCAAAAGAACCTAAGTGAAATTAAACACTCATTTAAATGTTATTAATATAAACATTGCAAAGTGCATTTGACAATAATTGTCACTTTTATTAAACGCCCTAGTCTACGTCCAGCTGTATTTATTTTAAATTTGAAGACAAACAACTTTTACAAACCTTTATGTTTTTTGTTGTCTCTGTCTTCAGGATTTTAATTCTCAAGTACGTGAGACTAGAGTCACTTCAGTTTCAATAATATTTGTTTATTAATGTACCTGTTTGATCAAACTCCTATAAACATAAAATGAAATGGGACATAGCTTTTATAAACACAGCATAAAACAATGTACTCATTCATGCTGGTCTACAGAGTTTATTGAGACCAAATCGGTCACGTGATTGACAAAAAATAGAAATTTCGAATAAAAACGTAATGTCCGAAACTTAAAAATTATTAGAGGGAAATGAGAATCTACAAAATTAAAACTAGAAAGATATTGTACGTTACGATCTTAAAGCATAAAAAAAATATGCAAAAGCTTTATAAATTCTTCATGCAAGAACAAAAAAATGTAACACAGTTTTGAATACAGTTTAATTATTTATTAAAATAAAATTTGGTTTTAAAACTGGATGTTTTTATAACATGAAGTAAAATAATTTAAATATACAAATTTGTTAATTTTCTTTTATTGGCCATACAACACACTTGTGCAGAATAAACTGATATGTGACTGGTTTTAAGGCATTGCCAAAAAAATTGTCGTGAAAGATTTTCAAATCACCGCTTAAGAAACCATTAAATCTTTGTCTATGTTGACGGATGTCTTCACGAACATGGCAGCTTTGTTCCAGCAACTGCTGATTATGGACATCGGCATACGATGACTTCTGTAAATGCAGAACTTATAATGTGAAAACTTGCAGAAGGCCAAAATTAAGCAGCAGACACTGAAGATTGGAAATAGAAATAGAGAAGATTAATTTACAATGCTATTATTTAATCTATAACGAAATGTCATCAACATTAAGGCTTGGGAAACAAAACATTTGGTTTAAGAATCATTTGACAAAACTCAAATGTATTCCTTGGCGGAGTTTATGCGACTAATTAAAAAAAACAGTTTTACTAATTTTGTGTCTTAACATTTTTTGTTTTAATTTTTAAAATGTCTTTTTTGATTTACAAATGAAGAGCATTCAAATATTCATTATGTATATGGATTAGGCATTGGCAATTCTGCTGAAGTTGCAGCCTATATGCGATTCTCGAATACAAGACATTCATATCCAGGCATTTTTTCGAAGACTACATGAGAATTTAAGAGAGAAAAAGGACTGGCAAGAAGACAGGAGCAAAACAGAAATTTTAATTATGTTATGAAGAGGAACAGACACAAATGTTTAATTGAAACCTTTGACACCTTTGAGTATTTGAGGACTTTCAACAATAATTCTTCGTGGCCTGTTCAATGTTTACATCAAGGTGTTAGCAAAACACCATTTAAATTTCACTGATTTTATGTTGTGAAAAATAATTTAAATTTTTTTAACAAAATATTGCACGCTGATAAAGCCTACTTCATTTGAAGAGAGTTAATTCCCATGGCCATAACCTACATGTTTGGGCCACGAACATCCACACGCAACCGAGCCAAGAAATTTTCAGTATGTGTACATCGCAACTAGGTATCTGGAAAACTATATTTTTGGCTATTATAACATCAGCATTATTAGGAATTTCTTGAAACAACACATGCAGATATGTGGATAATACACTGCGAAAGAACACTGTTGATTTTTGTCAAATGATTTTTAAACCACATATACAGGGTGTCCCATAAGTAATTGTACACAGAGCAATGGCAGATTCCTTACGTAAAAATATTACGATTTAATCAAACTTACCTTAGTCCAAAAAGTTGAAAATAACAGAAATACAGGGTGTCAAAGTTAATTCTTTTTTTGGTTCTTTTAAATAATTTCTTTAAAAAGTTAAATATTTTAACAAAATTTGGTAATTGGGGGTTTTTTTAAGGCGAGGGTTAAAATCTGTTCATAGTTTTGCTGTTGTTTGTAGAGGGCGCCACCTACGGTAGTTTGCGTGTCGTTTATACGTCATATTTTTTTGGAGATTTTTTTAAATTTTTTTTAAAATAAAATTTCCTGTTTTTCTGTCATTTTTACGTAAAAAAGGCATACCTTCTATATATCGCTACGAGTAACCGTTTTGGAGATATTTGGTTTTAAAGTATTTAATGCAACCAATTTAAATTATGATTTAGGGATGTACGATTGTTGTACCCAAATCTAGGTGGCTTGTGTCAATTACTCTTTAAATGTCATACCTAAAAATTTAGTTGTGCTAATGAATGCAATTTAAAGATTGTTGTACATAAATCAAGGTGACTTGTGTCAATTAGGTATTAATGTATTGTGTTGGCTGGATTTAGATAATCACTGAATTTTTAAATTTGTTTGGATTAATCATGCCTCGTCACAACAACTTTTCAAACAGTGAAATGCGAGATATGGTACGCGTCTACGTACAACAAAATTGTTGTGGTAGACGTGCCCTCCGTACATATCTACGATTATTTCCCAACAGGGCCCTACAAACATTTAAAAACATCTATGACAGATTAGGAGTTTCGTCCCAAGGGCCACATAGGGGCGTCCAAAAAGAATTACCCCGCCGATCAGGAGGATGAAATTTTAGTTCAAATTACTGAAGATCCTGAACTTTCCACACGGCGATTGTCTGCAATTACTGGAGTAAGTAAATCTTCCATATTTAGAATACTTCACAAAGAAGATTTGAGAGTATTTCATTTTATCCCGGTACAGAATTTGTTACCTAGGGATCTTCCCGCACGTGTAGAATTTTCACAATTTCTTCAAAATAAACAAGCAATAAATCGTAATTTTATCGAAAATGTTTTATTTACGGATGAAGCAACTTTCACCCGAAGAGGAGTATTTAACTAGTGGAACTCCCATTACTGGGATGTGGAAAATCAACATACACCTAGGGAATCACATTTTCAACAAGAATTCAAAATTAATGTTATGGAATTAGGGGAGATCAGTTATTGGGCCCATATAAATTACACATAAAGTTCAGTAAACGGACAGTTGGGCAAATCAATGCAAGTCAAATTATAGGAATTACGCCAGTGAGCACTTCCAGCTAACACAGGCAGGCTTATTTCGTTGCTAGGTACCTAGTTAGTTTATAATTTTAATGAAGGGGACCTTACCAGCGGGTGGGGCACAGCTCCCATATCTTTTGAGTTTCTTTTACTCACAAACCTTCAAAAAACCTCAAGGCAACAGATCATCTCAGACGTAGAGAACTGCAATTTAACGTATCTCCAACAAGACACTGCCACATATCAAACTCGCATCTTCTCTCGCTTGTGGCCCGGCACTGTCTCCAAAGGTAAGATAACATACTTAAACGTAAAATCACATAAGGTACCTCACTCAGCGATCCATACTGGACGGAGACGGTCACTCGTCTGTCCCCGAGCACCAAAAAACTGCCCGAAAACATCGTCTCACCAACGCGCGCACTAGTTAGAAAAAACGCCGGGCACAATAGAATGAACCATTAGCGCCACGTTACAGGGGTAATACAACAATGTTTAACAAAATTATTCTAATCAAATCTTGAATTTAAGGTTTAACTCGAACAATTGTATTCTGTTTACAACGAAAGTGATCCAAATTATTTATTTCTGAAAATACCGTTACACCACTAGGAGTAAAAGCGAGACTTGCAGTTAGATTAACGTCGCAAAAATACTGAAAATTTAAGCTACTTAGCTCTATGAAACCAAACATGCTTGAATTTCAAATCGTCGCTTGTTTACGATGCTCTTAGCATTGCATGGCATCGCTGTTTATAGTTCGGAATGTGAACATTCAGACTTATTCTGATTTCGTAGCCTCGCGTCGCATAGCATAGCATAGCATCAAGAAGCGCACAGTGTGAACGTTAAGTGTTGTTTCGATATATCAACGAGATTGTCAAATTATACGTATTTTATCAAATTCATAGTTATCATTATTGTAAATTGGATTGATTACCTCAAAAAACATAAAACTGAAAAAAGTTGAAATAATATTTTATACGTATTATCACAATTTCGTGATGAACAAAATTAAATCTGATATGATGACAGATATTGAGGGAGACGTTCGCGAGTACATAGTTCAAATCTCCATTATTTTTTAATTTAAAAATGCTTCTTAAAAAGAGCTAAAAAGTACCTTATGCCTATGTACAGTAGGGATGACATTATGTGAAAATTAAATCAGTACAATATTCTGCAGATATATTTTTGAAACAAGTTCTGATATTAGATTGGTTTCATATACATCATGTTCACCAAATCTGTACATACGTTTATTAGGAAAATCGTGTTGTAAAACAACTTTAGAAAATACAATAAAGTCAGCAGTCGAACAATATTTTGCAAAACTAAATAAAATGTTAAGTCGATGAATTATTTTCAGTAAGCAACGTTTAAGTGCAATACTTATTATAACAACTAATTTTTTAAATTTCTATATTGATGAGGTAAAGTAGTATCATATTGGATAACAGTATTCACATTTTTCTTATCGCCTTTTAAAGCATTATTGGTTTTTCAATTGGTTTAATTTTTGTGTTCTTTGCCAAGAGCTTAATAATTATAAAGCATTTATTTAAAATGTGCTGTATTTTTAATCCCCTAGTTAGGATATATATAAATTATGTTGTACACGATTTAAGAAATAATTATTTCAGTCAGATGAACAAAAATAAATTAAAAGTGAGATCAGCAGTCCCTGTCACCCCTATTTGATGTATTATTCATAAAAACAAGCTATTTCCCTGATGTGTTTACAAACTTCACATAATAATAATTTGAGAACTCGCGTAATATACTTACTGTAAATTATTTTACAAACACTATGAAGTGTAATCGGAGCTTTACTTGATGCAAATTACTTTGTGAAAATGAATATAACACAGCTTACACTCGTATATATTATGTTTTATCATGTGTAACCACAACATTTGTGAGAAATCTTAAAACAAAGATTAGTTTTAATCATTAATAGCATTATATTCAAAACATCATTATTTACCTTAGATATTTGTTAACTCTTCTAGAAAATATCGTTTTATTTCTTTAATAATGCTCTCATTTTTATATACAGGTTGACCACCGGAACCGAAACAGGAGTCTCTTTTTTACATTTAAGCCCATTTTTTCCAAAAAAAACGCTCAGACACGTCGATTTTTTATTTTCAAGGGGGACACTTCACTGGGCAAGGCGAGTCTAGTAGAACATCGTTTTAAAGCTCGTTAAATAGAACAGTACTTATTTTATAAATTTGAACTAATAGTTTGCGAGAAATTGCATTCTAATACTAAAGAATTTAATGAATTACTTGCCGATAAAGTCACAGACTAGGTAGTGACTGGTCCTGTTTAATAATATCAGCTAACTGTTTTGCCGTCTTGTTCTTTCAGTGTAAACAAAAGAATACACGGCGAAAAGATCAAAACGTAAGGCGCATTTACTGGGGGCAGTAATTTATTAAATTCTTTAGTATTAGAACGCAAATTATGAGCCCAAATTTTAAACGTAAGTATAGTAAGCGAAACCTATATTGTGACGGGACGTGCGGAGCAAGACGCGACATGTGGACGGGAAATGTGTAACACATGACATCTTCCGTCTTTTACACCGCTTACATTAAAGCGAGAACGATGATTGTTGTTTTTGCTGGCACGCAACCGAGGCGTAGTTTCACTTACATTCTGTGATACTTCAGAGCCGCACTTAATTTTATTACCGAATCATTTCAGCAGTGCTGATATATTGTAAGTATAATATTATAAGATAAATAATAATTATTTAATATCTGTTTATTTGCGGGCGTGTTTTTGAAAATATTTTAAGAAGGTTATCGTGTTGAAGTGAGTTGTGTAATAGTGTAATATGAGTAATAATTATTTTATATCTGATAATTTGCTGATGTGTTTTTGAAAATAATTTAAGAAGGTTATCATATTGCAGTGAGTTGTGTAATAGTGTAATATAAGTAATAATTATTTTATATCCGTTTATTTGCTGGTGTGTTTTTGAAAATAGTTTAAGAAGGTATTTGATGTAAAAATGTTTCGACCGTGGGAGGCCTCTACGTCTGCATCTTATTGTGTTTGTGAAAATGAAAGTGATAATTACAGTGATAAAGAAAATCAAAGTTCATTAGTGTTTTCAGTAAGAAAAAATCGGTTACATTTGAACAAGCAAGCGAAACAAATTTGCTTTAATGTATACAATAATCTTTTGAAGCGACGAGTTAATGACCCTATTTTTTATAATTTGGATGTACTAGGTAAATCAGCATCTCTGACTAACGTTCCCCGTCCCACAATACACAAACTGGTGAAAGAAGGTGCCCTCCCAAGAAAACAAAGATCCAACGCCGGTCAATCGAAAAGTCTGGACCCATCGTTAGCAAAGCTTTTAGGAACTTTAGTTTACGACGCGTATCAGAAAAAATGATATCCCAACTATTGACGTGGTACACAGAAAATTAAAAGAAATAGATTATCATCTAAAATATACCAAAAGAACTTTAGGAAATTAGCCGAGAAAAATTGGATTTAAATATCAAACTATTAATAATAATTAATGGCGATTATGGAAAGTAGACGAATAGTGGATTGGAGAAATTCATATCTAGAAGTGATAAAAGAACTCAGAAGGGAAAATAGACCAATTTATTATCTAGATGAAACTTGGTATGATACTCATGACACCGTAAAAAAAGGATGGACTGATGGATCTAGGAAATGTCAACCAATCTTCTTGCCCTCTAATAAAGGGACTCGGTTGATTATATTACACTGGGGATTAGTTGATGGATGGGTTGATAATGCATTGGAACTATGCGGAAAAACATGGAAGACTGTAACGTGGATTACCACAAGATGGAGGGAGAAATATTTGAGGAATGGTTTGAAAATACACTAATTCCAAAATTAAAACCGAATAGCAATATTGTTCTCGACAATGCGAAGTACCATTCGAGACAACTATATAAAATTCCTAACAAAAGTTCTACTAAGCTGGAGTTACAATTTTTTTTAATGGAATATGATCTCTATTATGAGGAAAATTATAATAAAGCACAACTGTTGGAAGTCCTGCAATAGAAAAATTATGAGAAGTATATTATAGATAATGTAGCGGAGAGATATGGCCACAAAGTGTTGAGATTACCGCCATATTTCTGTATTTTCAACCCGATTGAATTAATTTGGTGTAAATTGAAGAAAGACGTCAGAGAAGGAAATATTTTTCAGAAATTTGATAAAAAAAGTCGTAAAGTTAATTCCAAATGAATGTCGAAAATTAACAAGGAAGATTGGGAGAAAAGAATTAGGGAAGTAATTACTATTGAGGATGATTATTTAAAAATTGCCAAATTTCATATAAATAGTGGAAATAAATTTATTATAATTTTGAACTTTAGAAGTTATTTTTAGTTCATTTATTGAAAAAAATATTCGTTGCTGTTACTATTTTGAGAGTATATTTTTTTGTTTTTATTTTGTTTTTAAAGCTTTCTTGTTACTTTTTAAATAATCTCTTTATTCTATACTAATATTCCATACCCACCCTTTCCCCTGGCAAGAAATGCTCATACCTCCTCGGGGTTCTTGCTGGGTAGTAACAATTTATATTAAGCGAACTTGAATACTGTAATTGCTGTATGTGTAGTCAATACGTTAAATTCATTACTTTTATTTCAAGTTAATACTTTTCGTACAATTGTTAAATTGTTGTTAGCTAAACTGAGCACAAAAACCTACATTGAAAAAGTAAGCGAGTGAACAATACAGTTAAATCCGACTCTGCGTTCCGTAGCGTCTTACCCCGGACGTCCCGTTACAGTATCTGTTTGGTAAACTTTACGGCTGTAAGGGAAATTTAACGAATTTTTAAAACGATGTTCTACTTGACCCCCCCCCCTGCCAATTAAACTTGTAGGTGTGGATCCACCATAGTGCTTTAAATGTTGCAGTGGCGCGATCGAAAATAGCCGATGAAGTATCCTCCTTGAAATCGAAAAATCGACAGATCCTATATCACCGTTGTCACCTTGAGGGACATATCCCGTTCGAGAGATTTTTGTGGTCAAGGGACAAAGATATTCACGTAATTTTGAGGGATTTTTTAAAACTGTGCATTAAATCAATTAAATAATATTTCTTCTGGGGCAACAATGCATGCTCTTAAGGCTGCGTTTATAATAAATAAATAAACACCATAGAATTTAGACAACCCTCGAATCATCACCACCTAAAAACAAGGCCTCGGTACTGATCCGAACACACCTGCTTACGTCACACCCGCTAGGCTCCAGCAATCGAAAATTTTCCACGCAATTGCACGTTTTTAGTACAAGAGTGCGGTTATTTGTTAGTTAGATTCCTAAAATAACGCTACCTATTTACCTCATTGACGCCTAACCTATTATAGGAATTTTATATATTATAATAAA
Organism: Rhamnusium bicolor; assembly: GCA_029963845.1. Lineage (NCBI taxonomy): Eukaryota > Metazoa > Arthropoda > Insecta > Coleoptera > Cerambycidae > Rhamnusium > Rhamnusium bicolor. Next base: position 143,087 of record JANEYF010003852.1, read on the forward strand.
TTATAATAAAATAAATTATAACTTTTAAGTGGGTTTACCAGGAAATCACTACTTAGCTTTGATAATTCTCACCTAATTTTCTTTAACTTAGCCAAGAAATACAAACATACCCCATTTATTTATTTAATTCTAAAAAATAACATAAGCTAATATAAAACTGGAAATATATTAAGCATTCTAATTAACTCTACACGAAAAGGCATGATGTATGGATACATAAATAGTGACTGGGTTGTTTATGCCCAACTAAATAAATTGCATCTTAAATACAACGTTAAGTACAATTGAAGTGTTACAAACTATTTTCAGCGTGATTTGTTCCTTAAATAAGTCATGTTTACAAAAGAATAGTATTCCAACATTTTTAGCTGTCTGAATATTTTCGCACAAGCTATTTTTGATTCTATCTACGAGTATATCAATAGGGCATTCGTCTATTTTATCGTTTAGTATGTTAAGGGGTCTTGAAATTGGGCTTATTATTTTCTAAGGCTTATTTATATTAAATTGTATTTAGGAAGTCAGACTGCTAATAAAATGTATTCTAATTCGTTTTATTCTAAGAGTGGTAGTATTTGCAACGGTGGAATAATTTTAAACATATTATTACTACATATTTGAAAGTAACAGACTTTAGAAATATTTTCATTTAATCATTTTCCAGCATGCAGATGCAATTTACTTTAGAAAAACCTGAAGGTACTCTTGAGAATAACCCAATCATATAGGAAATAACATGAAAATTTATTACATATTTCGCATGAACGTATATTTTTATTTGTGTATATGTTACGCCGAATGTGATGAACTGGGTATTGTATATAATCACCAGAGAATATACATAATTTCCAATAACTTCGGTTAATTTGGGAAATAATATTGTTTTTATTACTTTCTCTGGTCATTATAAACAATCTCCAATGCTGGTTGGACAGTATAATAATTTCTTAAATATTATTTAATTTAACCGGTTATTTTGCATAATCTCCAACAATCAGCAGGGAACACAGCGAAATCAATAATAGTAAACTAATAAAAAAATATATATTTATAAGCTACCTATTTTTTCTTACAATGTTTTTGGCCTTGTACAACTAGTAATTATATAGTCAAAATTCTCAGAATTAGCTTTGCGCATATTATGATGTGCAATACTGTCGGGTATTGGACATTTTATTTGCTCATTACCTACTAGTTCTGAGCATTTTTTCGGCTATTAACCGTATTCGCATATTGGGTCTAACATTCTTATTATGATTTATTCGTATGTACGTATAAACCATCAAATAGTACTAAAATGATTAAATAAATAATTCCAGTTTATTACAAACATGTGTTACTTCTAACGAGGCAACTTTTAATTGTTGTTAGAAAAATGAAGTAGCTGAAAAATGTGATAACACGTTGATTACAAAGTCTTTTAACACTGCACGACATTTTGACAAGGATGTGTGGGAACAAACACGGTTTAAATCTTTGTGGGCTGGGATGAAACAGCACGAACTACTGGTTTACTTCTAAATGAGAATATCAGTGGGTTGTTATCTAAATGATTTGTTAATTAAGGTGAGAAACGTATAATTGTAAAATCTTCATTTCGAAACAGAAACTATTATTTTAATTGTATATTTAAATAGTCATGCATTTGGAGCTATTTAAGCAATTAGTAATCAAATATTTTCAATTGTATATTTATTAAAACTTTATATTTGTAGCAAATTTTAAAATTATTTTCAATAATACTGGGGATTTCCTAAAAGAGTGGCCATATAAATTTTTTAAATGGAACACCCTATATATAATTACATATCTGGATAATACTCTTTAAGACAAAGATATTAATATAAAAATATATAGTCTAAAGCCTGCTCCAGACGATGTGCCCAGTCGCCAAACATCCATCAAATATCATTGCGTCAAATATTTGTAGAATATTTGACCAAAGTTTATTAGCGCCAAATCGTTCGTATGCACGATGTGTAGATATGACAATGTGGGTCCATGACAAATATCTCGTATTGTTCTACACACTATATGTATGTATACTTATCACATTACTGTCCGCTTGTTTATGCTTGCTAAATTTGAAGCGAATGTAGAGAAATAATGACTGCGATCAATCTATGAATCCGGAACACCCACTAAATAATTAATATTTTCATGTTTCTCTCTGAAAGAAAAATACATCTCGAAAATCGATAAATGTTAAAAAATATCGACATTACATTTTAAAACGCGAACAACGACTTTAACTATCAACTATTTACAGCGTTTATTGTTTATACTATTTGGCTTTTTGCAAATCAACAAATCACAAAAGAATAAATCTTACGAACAAACCCCATAGACAATTTTGTGGTGATAATTTTATTATTTTTTTATGGATAGATAATTTTATTGTAAAAACTTCTCATAGAACACTGAACTGTCATTTCATTTTCTAAGGAATACACCAGATTTTTATCAACTAAATCCGTGTTAAATATACCAAATCTAGTGTAAAAGTCATTAAAGTTGTAACACTGGCTCTTATTGGTTGGTGGAGCTAGATTCGGTTGCTTTGATGTGTGTTTATTTACCGCTCTCTAGGCGAACGATGTGCCAAGTGAACGCATTCTTTCGAATGGATCGGTACGAAACACGATGCGACATTTGCTTACGCTTGTCGAACATTTGGTATTAGGATAAATATCCATACGTCTGCATTGAAAAGCGTCGTATAGTCCACATGAGCTGCATTTGTTTTGATTTAGCAAATATTTGACGAGTGAGCGCATCGCCCCGAGCTGGATTTACTCTTACCGTTTTCAAAGTTTACTAAATAACACTATTTAGTAAACTTTTCCATTATGAAATAACACAAACTCTATATTAAGAGCGCTCTGGCGTCACTAGGCAACCCACCATACACCTAACCCAATTTTTGCCCATAAATTTTGTAAATATAAATCTATGCAAAAACGACATAACTTCGTACATTTTACAACTTCATTGCCCTATGGACAAACTAGTTTAAAATAAAAATTTTGCATCATAACTACCTAATTTTCAATATCCTCATTTCCAACCAAATACAAAATTACGTGCTTATGAAACGTAATTTTGATTTTAAAATAATCTGTCTACATGGTAATGAGGTTGTAAAATGTAGGAAGTTCTGTAGTTTTTGCATACATTTATATTTACAAGATTTATGGACAAAAATTGGGTTAGGTGTATGGTGGGTTGCTTAGTGACTCCGGAGCACTCTTAAACCCTTTCGCTACTGATGTCCAATACAATGTACACAATTTTTCCAATCCAATTGCCCTAAAGAGATTTAAGATATCGCACATTTGAAAGTTCAAGAATCCCATGAGATATAATTTTTCTTGGAAACTTTCCTGTAGCGCCAGCTAGTAGGTGGTTATTGAAGTTATATCAGTTTCTTATTACGTAAAATGACCACCACGTCACGTAAACAGAAAGGTGAGTAAAAATTATGATTTTTTACACGGTTTGAGTAGCTAATTTGAACTAATTAGTTTGAAATACCATAGTGTAGATAAAATATAATATATATACTTTTTAATTTGTTATCAAATGGGTACAGGGAATAAACAAGAAAAGTCCATTTTTCTCGATTTCTGACTTGTGTGCCATCTTTTAGATCATAATGGAACATATCGATTGACCATATCAGTATGGGGAAAAACTAAAAAGGATGGATTAGATTTACATTTAAAGAATGCCCATTAGGGGGCCACTTGTTTATAGATGGGATATAGTCTTTTTTAAATTTCTGAAGATCGCGCACCGACATTTTATGGCTTTACATTTAAAAGTAAAATGTACAAAATTTAAAAAAAAATCTGAAAATTTTAACCCATGTTGCCGAGAGGTTGAAGTTATCGGGATGCAAAATATGTGAGTAATAATTGCGGTATAATTACGAATAAATGATCCATCCCGGAGCAAGTTAAGAATTTTATTTGTAATTTGTTTCGGATTAAGATGGGAGAGAATTGTTGATGCCCTAGATGCGTTTCGGACTCCACAATAAACTGTACAGGCTCGTCTCTCTTTACTCAACACAAAATCCTTGGATTTTCTGGGAGTTACTTCGGTGACTTGAGAGGCGGTTAAGAAAATATTTTAAGTGTAGAATTTAACCAACATCTACGATTCTAATAAGGATAGTAGATTACAGAATCCTCCTCCGTATCAGTTATGTCATAATTAAGCCTGGCCAAGCGTTGGTAGATTCAGGGTCGGGCGCAATACCAATGCCATCGCGCGCTTGTTTACGATAACGATGACACGACACACTGTCGGTCGATGCATAGAGTACTAATAAATAATAAATAATGTTGAGCGTAGAGAGTAGAAAACGACCGTACGCTGATAAAGTTAATAAATTTATCGGTGAATTTCCGGATTTATTCCATAATGGATGTAAAATAATTTGTAAAGTTTGTGATCAAGACTTAATGTGCTGGAATAAATACGGCTGCAAAATTCATGTCAATAATAACCGGCATAAAAATAAAAAAATTACGTGTCTTCTTTGGAACCTCAGTTTATGTTTGATACTGTTAATGCTGATTGCCTGTGATGTTCCCCTGCGCATATTGGATAAACCAGCATTTCGGGAGTTCTGGAATAAATACAATCCCCAGGTGAATTTACCAAGTCGTTCATCGTTACGTAGATATGTACCAAGTGTTCGTGAAGACATTGTAAATAGGATTAAATGTGCATTAAAAAATACATGGCTGTGGTTATGTGTTGACGAGACGACAGATTGTAAAAAAAATTGTATTTTAAATGTTATAGTACGTGTACTCGACCCTGTTAAACCAACATTTCCACTTTTACTAGCTAGCAAAGGACTAACTGCGTGTACTGGCGAAACAATTACGCGGGTGGTGTTGGAGATTTTCGAAAAATTTGAACTGTCAACAGTCAAGTGTTGATGTTTGTGACCGACGGTGCTGCGACAATGCGTTTGGTGGACCGTTTTCTTCAAAGCGACGATTGTAGGTTTTTACATGTTACGTGCATGCGTTCCATCTTGTAGCAGAAACGATTCGAAAATGTTTTCCAGAGGTAGATGCATTAATAGCAAATACAAAAAAAGTATTTCTCAAATCTCCTAAACGGCCTCGAGCATTTCACACACTGTGTCCTGGTATTCCGGAACCACCAGAGCCGATTTTTACACGTTGGGGAACGTGGTTGAAGGCAGCTTTTTATTATGCTGAATATTTTCAACAAATAAAAGCTGTGATACTACAGTTCAACCCTAACGAGGCTGCAGCTATTAAGAAAAGCCAGACAAGCTTTCAAGATGTTTCCCTTGAAACAGATTTAAAAACTATTTATAACAATTATAGAGGACTACACGAGGCAAGAGAAAAATTGCAAAATACTTCGTTGTCGTTAGTGGAATCGCTGCAAATAAGCCCGTTATTGAAAAATTCGAGAGTGTATTACGAAAACAACCTGATTTTACCAAATTATGACAAATTTGTGATGGTGCATCTACAGCTGCGTTAAGTGAGTTCATAGTGTTTTACTTATGCCTGTATTACTTCCGTAGATGTCGAACGGTCTTTTTCAAAATACAAACATATTTTTTCACCACAGCAAACATCGCTTACTGAGACAAGTGTAGAAACATATCTGATGCTACACAGTTATTATAGAAGTGCTCCAGTTTGTGATAACGACAACCAAGCTACTTCATAAATCTGCTTATTAATAAAATTTATTTCCATTTATTTTATTTATTTCCTTATTTATTTATTTATTATTAGTTATCACTTAGATATACAATGTACATGTGTGAACGTCATTTAACAGTTTAATAATAATGTGCAGCACTAAGCTTACAAAATATAAGGAAATACATAAAAAAAGAATTTAAAGCGAACGAAATAGTACAAAAACATACATCACAATATATAAAATATTTTTGTTTTTATTATTGTACTTATTCAAGTATTATGATATGATGCATACCCAGTACGTCTCTGTAGGATTAATGATCTTGGCCAGGCTTAGTCATAACTAAGGCGTATGTCGCAGCAGTCGACTAGAGTAATGGTAAAAGAGCGGTTCAATGCATGAGTGTTTTTTTTTCATTTACTTACATTTTGTGTAGTCTACTTTTTGCTACAGTTTGATTTATATTTCCAAAATAATGCCATCGTTAAGAGAACAAATTTATCTCATTAATCAAAATATCAACTAACAGGTAATTCAGAACACTTGAGAACAGAACTACCTTTAATAGAAACTGTCTAAAAGTTCTCTTTTATAATATGAGAGTCGCAAAATTAAATGGTCGGTTTTGTTGGAAATTCAAGAATCACATAGGACTCCAAAAAAAAAAAACTGATTTGCATGAAGAATGGAATTTTAATATTTCGAAACCGATTTCCTGATTTATTATTTGAAGTAGCAGAATTTAAAATTAAATGGCATCAATTTTTTGGTTTAATGCGGTAAAGCAAAACAAACTTCTGTATAAACGATGATTGAGGTTTTTAAGAAAATTTGAAAATTACACGTTAATTAATGAGCAAATTGCATATAAGGCAATTTCCATATTTCCAAATCATTTATATGATTTGAACGAGGAGTGTGTGCACTATGCTTTATTCGGTGTAAAACGTGGTGGAAAAACTAAAGGAAAGCTGGTAAACAAAAATATGTCCTGAACTGGATCAAGAAAAATTGCAAAAAAAAACTAATACTGAAGTGGTTTTTAAGACAATTTATAAACAGGAATAACTCTTATCATTCTGGAAGAATAATTCTCAAGAAAAACTAAAATCTGCTTCAAAATATTTAGTATTTTAACTAAGAGTTCCAAATACTTGGAATGATCTGAATGGCTGGTGGAAAATATTTTAAATAAATAATTTAAAGGTTGTAATTGACAACGCATAAAGGGGAATAAAATCAATAGAAGAAAACCATGGAAAAATCACAATCAAACGGGTAAAAATTATCCGATTTTTTTAATTTTACCCTTTTTAGTTTTAAACGTCATGCCACGACATGCCGGTGCGCACTCCTCAAAAAGTTTAAAAATAAGTGACGCCCTATGTTCATACGCACCAACAATTTTTTGATCTAATGAAAGGAAAAATATTTATGTTTATACATGTGTATTTTTTATTTGTATTATTATTGCAAAATGTATTTCCTCTTGCACATTTTCACTAAAATTCACTTCATTTTCTTTACCCGTGTCGCCCGTGCAGCTTTAGCTTTGGATTCGGAGGTTGTCTGTGGTGTTTGTTTATTATTATTATGAATTTAGTTTGCACAAAAATTTGGTAATCGAGTTTAAAATTGCTCTGGTGTAAAATTTATAAAATGTGACTATTTTGATTTTTCCCGTTTCCTTCAAATATAATCATAAATGAAATTTCTGTCACGCTGTTCATTACAATGGAAGTTGAGTCAATTATAAAAATGTCCGTCATTTTTACATGTCCATTGTAATGGACAGCTAACTGACTTTTTGCATTTTTTTTTAGATTCTTATAATCTTGACGATAAGACGGACATAAATTTGCTGTAGAAACTTTGGACGATGATGAATTACCATTTGGCAGGCCAGGTTGTCCTGAGATCAGAGCCTTCAAATTACTAATAAGAGAAAAGCTCTAGAAACTCGTCCAATTTCAGAGATACAGTTGGACATGATAGACAATCTGCCTGAAATTATAATGATAAAAGAAGCTATTCTTTACTAGAATGGTTCGGGTAGCAGGAAAATTCATAATACTGTGAAAAATGTGCAGATCTGTTCCGTAAAAAAATACAAATTTCCTCAAATTTTATCCGGCACCACTAAGTGTATTTTTTAAATTTATATCTTTTGAGAATATTTATTTTATTCGTAAAAGTAGTTTCTATAATAAAGTAATTAACATTTACTATGTTGATTTTATTTCGTATATTTTTGTCCATTGTAATGGACATGTATTTTTTTATCGAAAAACAATTTTTTTAAATATTCATAACATTTTCATGATTATTAGTATCCAAAAAAGAACTTTTTCCCCACAAAATATCAATTCAGTAGCGAGGGTGTTAAATACCCAAAAATGTTTCCATTCTATTCTAACACAAAATTTAATCGTTTAACAAAACTTTTTCTCATAACTTACAGTGTTTTTGCTCGAATGTGCTCATATTTTAAATTGGGGAAAATTTTTATTAAAATATGGAAGAGAAACATTCTGAAATGAGTTCACCTCAATATCGTAAGCATGTTTGTATGTACAAATGTATGTGTATATTCAATATTTATAGATCAAAAATCGCTTGAACTATAGGCGGATATTGGTTTCATAAGGTGAGTTTGGAATGAAATTCCATTGTGCACGCATAAAAATTTATCAATTATGGACACAATCTTTTTGATACAACTCAATAAAAATAACTACAAAAACGCATAAACCTTTCTTAACATAAACTCATAAAACTCGAGCATTCATTCACACTCCTTGTGAATCTTGACTAGTATGTAGGTATACTTGTTTCCCATGTTCTGAAAAATAAATCGACCGAATATCAAGTTTCGTCAATCATTAGAATTTCAAATATTATCGAAAGATGCGTCAAGTTTTAAGGCAGTATTTAGGTGATGTAAAAAATGTAAAAAATTTGTAGCTGACATTTACATTTACAAATAATACAAATGATTAAAATTTACAATTGTAAATAATTTTGTTTATCTTGTGACTATAACATAAAATCTTTACTTAATAGGAATATAATAGTAGGCTTTTCGAATTCTTGTATCTGTCAAAAATCCTGTCGCCCATGTTAGGTCTACTAAAAAGTATGTGTTTGGAAACTGTTTAAATTAAGCTAGTTTAAAATAATCTTTCGAGCTGGGCATCGCTTTCAACTAAAGTGCTTTCAGAAGTATTAGAAGTGATATAAATGCTGATTGTTTTCTATTTGACGCATTTTATACCATCAGTAATTTGCATTTGAAAATTCAAGCACTTTAGTTGTTGCTTTATATTTGCTAATTCATTGTAAATGTTTTAAAGCAGTCTTAAAGTACTTCAAATCTCATTTCAAATACCTTTAAAATGTTTTAAGCAATTTTTAAATAACTTCAAACAAAGCGTTAAGTGAGAAACGTGGCTAATTTTACTGTCTGCCGACTCCCGGGTTCACATTCCAGTTTCGACCCGAAGAGAGTCGTTGTGTATCCGCGTTTTTTCATCAGTATAATCCCCGCCCGTGCAGCTTCGAATTTGGATTTGGAGGTTGTCTAATTTATGTGATGTTTACGTTTGTTCATGTATATTTCAATTATTGGAAGCATTTTAAACAGATGCATGTAACAAGTCAAGACACGCAATACGAGAATGTATTAGAAATTCTCAAACTATCTATAAAGAACAAAATGGCGGATGATTTTATATAAATGTAATTTAAATGTAGAATGTTTTATGAGAAAATTCTCAAGAGTTTTGTCATAATAATTGTCGTACAACTAGTACTATTAGGCTGTCATTATTACAAAAATTATTTTCACTAGATTAAGTTTTTGTTTTACTCCTTGGAAATGCGTTTAGTGAACTCAAAATCTAAATGTATGCAAACTTTCTAAATTTTAATTTCCGCAATTTCAAAAACATGCAACCACAAAACTATAAATATTTTTAAAAGCTTTTAATCGAATTAGGAGATCTTTGGACTGGTAATTTATAAAGAACATAATCATAGGACAGATATGTTAGTTTGAGACAAAAATGCAAACTGTAAGTTCCAGTTACTTTTGAACATTAAATTTTTTTCTAATTTCCATCATTTTGTTCTTTAGGAGAAAATTGAACTGGTTTTATAAATAATTTACGTATTTTTCTACTGGCTAACTAAATATATAGATATTCTTCAGCATAGTCCGCCATCTTGAAAGTAACAAAATATACAATTTGTTATCATGATCCAATACCTCAGTTTTGCCTAAATACGGTTGAAAAGCGAAAAAGATGCAATTAAAAAAATCCGGTTTTTATATAATTTGTGTATAGTGATTTCAATGCTCCCCTCCACATATGGTTAACCATGTCATAATAATAAAAGGGTAACAATAACTAGACAAAAAAAAACAAACATTAAATAACAAAAGTAAATTAATTTTAAAACATAAAACACGATCAACTGTAAAACAAAACATTATTTAATTTTTTTAGGTAAAAAAAAAAATAATATTTATTTATTCCATTTTATTCTGCAACTTCGATGCTTACAGAATTTGCTTATTTCCTAAAATATCTCATACTCGTAGAATTTTTTATGCAGTTTATCATCGCACAGTTTCTAAGGTTTCTATAGAAAAATGAAAAACTTGCTTTCAAATTTGACAGTTAATTATTCGTGACTGATTTTGATTTTTTTAAGAAAGATATTTACTGTCCCCCCAGACAGTCGACGGGGGGGGGGTCTAAACAGGGAGATTCCCCCAAATTGGGGCACAGCTGACAACCCCACTTACATAACTTTTTACCCAGGTAAACTACAAACTGGGCGGTAATTTATAGTAGTTTTGCGACTAAAAATTTGTAAATGCGGTTATCGCAAATAGGGCGATATTTTTTTATTTCTGCGCGGATCCATTTTAAATATGATCCATGGCTATAATAACATTGTAAAAAAAATTTCTATACCTGTAGGTACCTAAGAGCCATAACAGGTTAAGTCACAAAACTGTTTTTAGCAAAATATAGCTAAAAGATTTCGTTTAGGCTTAAATTATATTTTTTGCAAAATTAAACATTTAGCTATCTCTGCTCTCCTTATACTAAGGCCTTATTGGACTATAATGGACGTAAAAGACTTTAAACCAATAATCTCATTTTGCAAAATTTGGACTTAATCCGTGATAGCCATCACGGATTAAGATAAGAGAGAGATATACATTTTCAATTATATATTATACGTTTACAGAAAACTGTTAAATCTTTAATTATTTCAGTCAGAAATTCCGCTCTCTGCTGCAATGTTGGGTTGGTAACAGTGTTAGATAACGGACGATGTTGGTATATGTTTTATGGTTGGTATTTTGTAAAATGGTTTAGTAAAATGCATAGAAGTTATATTTGAGGTCTGTGGTAAAATGTCACAGTCGCACTTGTTTATAGTGTCGAGAATGTGATTCCTTTATCTGTTTTGTGCTGATGATAGTTTTTATAGCGAAAGAATGCTTTTGCATTAATATTTTTATTAACTTTTAAACTTGGCGACTTTTGGCAGATTCTGTTGTTAATGTTGTGGTTTTCTAAGTTAAATAGTTGGTAACCCTGTGTACATTTAATTCTACTACTGTCGACAATTAAATTATCAATCTCTCATATTCCATTATCATAAAGTATATCCAATAGGACTACTTATTTTATGTGTACCTTTATATATTGTATTTAGAATAAAATGCTGAAAATAATAGTGTAATTTGACTCTTTCAGATTGGACAGAAAACATAATTTTTGTGAAGTAGTATGCAGTCTACGTATTATAAAATTATTAATTTGGTTAAAATTAATAAAACTATTGTTATATATTTCAACCACATCTATTGGTACAACATTCAGCACTTACTACATATTATATGTTCATTATAAAACGAAACGATCCAGCCACAGCACGCCAGGTATTTCTAAAATGACTACACGAGGGTAATTTATTTCTCAAGCAAAAACATTTAATAAGCCGGTAAATTTAATAATACTATCCATATACATAGACAAGTTAACCTTTTTCTATACTTATTAAGTGCTGGAGATGTACTCTATCACGTTTCTTTCTAAGAAAACCAGATACTATCATTAAAATTATTTTATGTCTACATTTCTTTTAGACAATTTGAGGTTCTTAATACTTGGGACTAAAGCAAACAAAACATCTAACAGCTAGTTATTTTAAAAATATAAAAACGGCCTGGACAACATACACTTTCTACTTTCTACACCATTAAAATCATGGAAACGTTTCGGTGTTAAATATTAACATTTATTTATATGAATGTGGCACCTGTTACTAAATTTATAAAACTTGTTTGAAGAAGTCAATCAGGTACGAGTTAAACACGCCATTTGCATATAAAATCTGTTTAAAGAGTAAAATTAATTCGATAATAGTATATGAGACAAGATCAAATTGGCTTTTAAAATAAGGTTTATACAGAAAATATTGTATATTTATTAATTTTGATACGTTTCATACGTAGTGCAACATCGTGCAATTATGAAAATAACAACACTAATGAGAAATGTGAAAACAAATAAAAATAGGCAACCCTTACGGTGCAATAATCTATCTAACCCTTGATTGGTCAAATTTAGGTTTACAAAAAAAGAATCGGGTAAAAATGACACCATAAAGTTGTTTTCGGGAATAACAATTTTCAAATTGATACAATATAAAAATAAAAAAAATATATATCAATTGTAATCTCCCAAGTGCTTGATTTATTGCCGGAAATTTTTTCGAGTATATGAATTTTCTTAAAAAAATTCATGTACGAGAAAAAATTTCCTGCAATTAATTCAAGCACGCGGGGGACTTGTTAAGAAAATTTCACAACCAAATAAATTAGATAACTACTAATTTCATCTGACATTAAGATTATTCTAAGACATAATAAGGTATAAGATTAGTATGCCATAAACTGGTTTTGTTGATAAAATGACAGAAACGCATCGAGTGGTGTTATGTTAAAAGTTAAAAGTATCAGAGTTACAATAATTAATTAATCAAAAAGTATAGTAAAATAATAGTCGAGTATGCCAAATTTAGAGGAATTTTTTTTATAAATTTTGATATTACAAAAATAAAGGATAAAATTGTACTAGTCAATAATTAAAAATATTATTTAAATGTAATAGATTTAAACTGTTACCATTTAAATATTTTTAAATTATTTTGTATTTATTTATTATGTTATTTTATTACCCTAATTAGTTAGTGAATTATACCCTATTTTAATAATATAAAGCCACTGTGTGGAAAATTTTGAGTTAATTAAATTGTGAAAATAAAAAGTTTATTTTGTGTTTATTAGTATCAGTTATTTGAAAATGTCGCGTTTTGGAAACAAAAAAAATATATATTAGACAAGAAGTCCAAAATTTAATGCCAAAAAGAGAGTGTGTGTTTTTGGAGTTTTGTAATGAAGAATCCTACGATATCAATAATCCATCAATTTCCATCGAAGCACTCTGTCAAATCTTTTGCGTTCAATGTGAAGAAAAAAACTTGGAGAATTATAAAGGAAGCGTGGTAAAAGTTATGTGGAATAGCACTGCAAAGCAATTACAGGAAATGTTTTTAATCAATATAAAATCAAATTTGATCCATTTTCCGATCCAGAGTTTGCACCGCCAGAGCTGTCAGAGCTGCAAAATGCAAACACCTGCAGAAAGATCCTTCGAAAAGAAAATCAAGCTCAACAGCTTTATCTAAAGAAGAGTTTTCAAAATTTTCAGACACTTGTAATGAAGATTGTTCAGAAAGTCTGCAACGAAATTTTTTTTATGTCGCCTCATATGAGCTAGCGTGGGCAGGAAAAGGATCTTCAGCTTGCACTCATATTTTATGGAGGAAACTGATAACGAAGGTAATTTAACTGGACGATTGAGTACAATCCAGTATTTTCTAAAACCGCCCAGGGTGGTAAAAAAAGTATTTGACATTAAATGGCTAGTTACAAATAATGAAAATCCTGATATTTGCCCTGTGCGGTTGTTTAAAAAAATTGTTGATTAAAAGAAACAACCATATAAAAACTGAAACAATTTTTAACATCAAATCCAAATTGGAATCGTCCTAAGTCTAAATGATGGTATAAGAATGGTCCTATCGAGAAAAATATGATATCCACTTGGTTTAAGTCAGCGGGAGCTAGTATTGGTATCGAAAATTAAAGTGACAAATCATCTCGAGCAAGAGCCGCTTCAAATTTAGCAAAACGAGGAATTGGTGAACAGCAACTTATTAAAATAACTGGACACAGCAACAGCCAATCAATCAAGCCATACCTCCAGCTGGATACTGAACTTCAACAGGATATAATTGAAGCTATGAGGAGCAACAAAGCTAGCATCACCTCTTCGACAAGCGGTTTAAATTATGCATCAAGTGTTTATAACAATTGTGTATTTAATATTACAAATAATAATTAAAATAAGTAAAAGTTATCTATGTTGTATTTTAGTGTTAATTTAATAAAGGATATATTCACAAAGCTTTTTATTAACTAAAGTTTGCGAAATATTGTTGTTTCGAAATTTTTAGGTCTATTTGCAGGTTTGTTTTATTTGCAACGTTAACTTTGTTTAAAAAGTTTGCATATAAATAGAAAATATGTTCCACCAAATTTAGTTTTGAAAAAGTACTGAAAATCGTTCAAGGCCAATCTATTGCATTATTAAAAACACTGTTTTGTTTACTAAAGTGAAGGGAACGGTTTTTTTTTTATATTTTGAAATATCATACCAGTGGATATCGTTGCAGGATACATATAGGCAATATTAAAAAAAATCTTCCACCCATTTTAGTTGCAAAGAACTACTATGAGGTGTTAATATATATTTACTGTAATATTTTATATTATGTTTTCGTCAATAAAATGGGTGGAATCCTGTTATTTTTGTATTTTCAAACTTTACAACAATTTGGGTGAACCGAAATAACTATATACGTATAATAGATAAATAATATCCTTTCTACCCTTTTTGGTTTCAAAAAATTACTGATAATTGTTTAAGACAACTCTATTTGTGTATTATGAAATAAGTTTTGTTCATTAAAATAAGTAGAACGTTGTTTTTTTAATATATTTTCATGTTTTATACACACGGTATAGCTAAATAAGATTATAGAGAATGGGAAAAAACAGAAATATACATTATGGGCATATTGCGAAGAACTTTGTGAAGTTAAGAAAAGCCATCCAAAATTGTAATACTTATCATACCTGATTAAGAAGTGTAATATGGAGGAAAACCAAAATGAGAAGTTATTCATCGTAGTACAAAGAAAGCTACTGGAAGATTCAACTAAATTTTCACGAAGTAGAAAAGATAAGTTAAATAAAATTGTTTCAAAATATTATATTTATGTAGTCAAGCATAGACATTTAATTGATATAAATTCTTTACCGAGCAATAGAAAACAATTCTTATGCTGTACCGATGTATTCACCATTGAAACGTGAGACGTTTTTAAAAAGATTTTCAAACACATTTGAAATATTCAGTTAATGATCATAACTAAACATGAAATAAAATGTTCTTTCACAAGCTCAATGATTTTTTTTATAATTATCTCGTTTAATATCAAAAATAAAATTCCATTTTTGGGCATGGTAGAAAAGCACTTATAGTTATTTACTCGGTGCGGAATATCAATGGTTCGAATCCATCCCGGAGCAAGAAATTTTATTTGTAATTTGATTCGGATTAAGATGGGAGAGAACTGTCGATGCCCTAGATGTAGTTCGGACTCCACAATAAACTGTAGGGCCTCGTCTCTCTTGACTCAACACAAAATCCTAGGATTATCTGGGAGTTAATTCGGTGACTTGAGAGGCGGTTAAGAAAATATTTTAAGAAAACATATAAAAGCAAATGTCAAATATGATCATGTCAGTAATTTGACAGAAAAATTTCCACTTATTAATTTCGCTCAAGGTACCCTGGAGGATGAAAATTTCCAAACATTTTTTGGGTTGCCATGGTAACGAAACCAAAAAAAAACTTCTGATTGGCTAAAAAAGTGACGTGTGAAATTTTCCTAGAAAAACCTTCCGGGATTCCTTGTAAACTCACCTTTAGAATAAAGCTATTGGTCCAAATTAAATAGAATTGTAGTCCCCAGCGGCTACTCGTCAAATATTACCGATGTAAGTCAAGCTATTTTTAAAATATTGTGCCAAAAAAAACTTTTAACTTTCTTTAACTTTGAAGGGTCATAACTCTACAGGGAAGCATATTCACAGGAACTTGTTTCTTTAAAATCGTCCAAGGATTCACTTAGAAAACACTTGGTATAAACCTACCTCTTTCTCAGCTTTACGACCGATTAGCATACCTATTTCCTGTTTTATCCAAAGTATTAGAAAAAATAATATAAAATAAACAAATGCTTGATTACATTAATGAAAAAATTTGGTACCTAAACAATGTAGCCATTCACCATGTAAGTTTAGAATATTGGTGTTAATGATTTTTCTAACGCTGATTATGTGATCCACGTGCGAATCAAAATATATTGGATTTGATCAAGTATCTCTAAATTTATGTTCAATCTAATTTTACAGACGGAGGTCAGATGTGCACAATAGCGCTTCAAATAGTCGTTGGGGTAACTGAAGGATCAATTCTTGGTCCCTAACTTTTTTCTATTTACTCATCAAACCTTTTCTTTAAATTGAAAACCTGCAAAATACACTGACGACACATGGGTGTACCATAATCAAAACGTTGACTAATTAACAGATTTTGTATTTTCGTTGTTGTCCTGTACCGACAATCCATCTGCAGCAAATATACAGGGTGGGGCATTAGTGAGTCCGACTTCGATATCTCGAGTTCTATGATTGCTAGCAACTTGATTTAAAACATAAGTAAACATCAACAAAATCTATAACGAAAGATTAATTTTTTTTGCTTATTGATTTGATTTGTCTTTTTTATTATACTTTCTCCCAAATGGAGTAAAAATTTGGTTGAATTTACCATCTACATTGTATATTAATTAACCTGTTTTAAGAAAATTGAGTAAGTATGAGAATCTTTGATGACCTCAGCCATGTTACTTCCTAAAAGTTAGGGTAGAGGATTTTTAATTTACAACGTTTTGAACTGAATTTTCTCAATTTTAAATGGGCGATGTGATGTAGAATAAAAAAAGAACATTTTTGTACGTACATCTCTGATGGCTATTTTTAACCATTTTCGATTAATTGAACAATAACTGCAAAATTCAGCAAAAAAAATAAAAACATTTTTTTATAATTCAAGAGAAAATATTATAAAAAGTAAAAAGCTCCACAGGTTCTCCATTTTAATTGACACACATTTCTAGTATTATTAATAAGGAATTTATTCATATGTCGTATTAAAATGTCTGATAAATACAAACAAAATTACAGCTAAGAGAAAATAAGAAAATACAATTTTGTTCTAATTAAATGTTAAGAAATAACTAAGGTGGCTTTGAAAACCATGAAATATTTAGCTTGTCAAACATTTGTTGGTTTACCGGTGTTTTTATTGCGTCTTTAAAAACTGTTTAAAATTCTTGTTAATGGTGTTCAAAATGCCGCAAATTTATACAAGAGATGAAAACGTGGACATGTTAATTATTTATGGGGAATGTAGAAAAAATGCCATTGCGGCTAGACATCTTTATGCCGAACGATATCCTGATAGACAATGTCCAGCGAGAAATTATTTTAATCGTCTTGAAAATTTTGTTAAATTCCGACTTTTAAACCGGAATTTTGTTAAATTCCGACTTTAAAGGGGAATTTTTTTTTTTTTCCCCCTCCAAGGGGGGGGTTTAAAAAAAAAAAAAAAAAAAATTTTTGGGGCCCCTCCCCCCCCCTCAGTACCGAAGTAAACCCAACAATGATTCCGAAGAAAATTTCATTCTTGACGAAGGAAACGGAAATTAATGTTTTGGCTCGAGTAGAAGTTGATAAGACTGTTTATTTAAGGCAAATTGGGTTTGAATTGGAAATCAGTCATCAATCAGTAAGCCAAATTTTGCACAAATACCACTATAAATCTTTTAAATACCAATTGCACCAGCACTTGTACGAAAATGATTACGAACGTAGGATGGAATATTGCAATTGGATTTTGCAGAATAACGTGTAGCCAAACAATGATTTTTATGGAATGATTTTATTTTCGGACGAGTCTAGGTTTACAAATTTGGGATTATTTAACCGACAACATACAAAATATTGGTCACAAAAAAATCTAAATTTATTACGGGAGGGCAACATTCAAGTGCGGTTTGGTTTCAATGTTTGGCTTGGAATAATCGGTAGTAGAATCATTGGTCGAATAATATTTGAAGGAGTCCTGACTGGTGCCAGATACTTGACATTTTGCAAAATGAAATTGAGGACAGTTTAGCTGAATTACATTTCCATTTACGACAGGGAATGTATTTCCAACAAGATGGCGCTCCTCCCCATAATTCAAGGATAGTAATTGATTACCTTCAACGGAGATACAAAGAAAACGTAATTTCGACAAATGGTCCTGTGACGTGGCCTCCAAGGTCACCCGATTTAATACCCCTTGATTTTATTCTTTGGAGTCATTTAAAAAATATTGTCTACGCAACCGCCATTACAACCCGTGAAGACCTGGAGCTACGAGTAAGACGCGCAATTAATAGCATCGCTCAGCAATGGCGAACGTTCTTCGAGAAATAGCTATACGAGTTCAGAAGTGCATTGATGTTAATGAACAGCATTTTGAACAACTGTTTTAATGTTTTGTGTTCATTTTTTGTATTCCAAAGTCACCTTATGTATAACAAGGTAATTAGAACAAAATTGTATTTTCTTATTTTCTTTTAGCTGTAATTTTGTTTGTATTTATCGCACATTTTAATACAACATATGAATAAATTCCTTATTAATAGTACTAATAAATGGTACCACGGTACCAATATGGTTCCATTTGAAAAAATTGAGTTTTTCCCCAAACACCATTTTGATGAACTTTATTTGCTCATAAATCATGTAATTTAGTGTTTTTGACGGGATTTCGATTTTTCTAGCATTACACGGGTCATTTAGAATAAATCGGAACCGACACGGCACACTTAAATGGAAAACTAAAAATTATATTATAAAAAATATTGACGTTTGCAATGTCACTTATTTGGTATCGTTGGATTCAGAAAATTATGCAGAATTCAAAAATGCAATAATACAATATAGGGTGTTCCATTTAAAAAGCGAAAGTTAGTGTCACTTCCGGCGAAACCGGAAGTAAAAAAAAATCACTTGTATGTCAAAAAGTGCCGCTTATTATGTATATAGGATATCCCAAATTTCAATCAATTACCGTCAAAACTAAAGGAGAAAAGGGGGTGTACCATGATCCTGTTACACTCGGTATGTATACGCTCGGGCTGCCAGTCGAATATCGAGTCCCTGCCCTCCGCTCTTAAAGAGTCCACCGTAGCATCATTCCCAATGTTTAGCCATGTCAGCATATGACATCACCGGGTCCGGGGAACCACTCAACAAATCGCCAACATTCAGCCCTCCTGATAAATTAGTTATTAGTTTTGTGCCTTAAGGTGTACAATACAAACACATATAGTGTGTCTGTAAAGTGTGGAATAAATTCATAAACCAAAAATATTTAGAAAAAATCCTCGGAAACGTCGATTTTTAATTTCAACTGCGCACCATCCTTTTTTTTTTTTGTTATGACGTCTTCACTGTTTCCGTTGTGACGTCATCAATATTTTTTTAATGGAACACCCTGTATATTTCTCAATTTTTGAATTCTGCTTCAACAGCTAATCCCTAATCCCATATATGTATTACACTTAGGGTCTAAAATAGATAAGTTGGATGATACGGCCATTTAAAAAAAAAGAAAAAGTAAAAAAACACGTTTTTTATTAATTTTTGAAGTAGACTAGTTTTTTGTTTTTTTTTTTTTTGTTTTATCATTATCGTCTTTGACAGTGAATCACTTAATAATACTTTACCCCTGTAATGGTTTCTCAACATATGTTGTAGATTTATTTTAATTTATAACATGAGTGTATCTGTGAAGCAGAGAATTGAAATTATTACATGATGATTGGGTATGGTGATAGAATGCGAACTCAATAAGAAGTATGTAATTTATTTAATACTAAATACCCAGAATGGCCCATAACTCAATCGACAGTGTGTAAAATTGAAACAAATTTAGAACTGGTACGGAGGAAGATTTACCCAAAACAGGTCGACCAGGTGTTGACGAGGATACAAAATTAAATATTTTACTGCCTGTTGAAGAAAATCCACATACCAGTGTTCGCCAGGTTATTCGAGATTATGATGTTACTAAAACTTCCGTACATACAGTATTAAAATTAGAAAAATGGCATCCCTTTAAGATTTAGCTTAATATTCAGATCCAGACCTAATTGATGATGATCCAGATCGGAGGATACAATTTTGTGAAACAATGATGAATATGTGCAATGGTGATCCTCTTCTGAGAAAAAATATTATTTTCTCCGATGAATGCACCTTCAAATTAAATGGTGAAGTGAAACGTCAGAATTGTAGATACTGGGCAAAGGAAAACCCTCTATGGATGCGGAAGCAGCACACATAGTATCCACAAAAGGTAAATGTGTGGGCGGGAATTGTAAGAAATAGAATCATTGGACCCTATTTTTTCTATGGAACTGTAAACGGACCTGCATATCTCATCCCAACGTTATTAAATTTATTCCCCAATAGAATTAACGCTGGAAATGTTGACGAACGACTGTGGTATCAACAGGATGGTGCGCCTCCCCATTATGCAGCAGACGTTCGAAGGTATCTTGACCAAATATTTTTGAACAGGTGGATTGGTAGACGTGAACCCATCGAATGGCCACTAAAATCATCGAACCTCAATCCATTAGATTATTTTCTGTGGGGCCATCTAAAAAACTTAGTTTATAAAACCAAACCGGAAAACAGTGTTGAATTAAAACAGAGAATTAGAACAGAAATAAACAACATTTCTCAGGACACTATAAATAAGGTTCAGTAACACTTTATTTATCGTTAGTGTACTGTCAGCTACAACAAGGAGTACAGTTCGAACATTTACTACAAATTGTTTTGATTATTAATTGACCGTTAGTTTTAGTGACTATTATTGGTTCAAACAAAACATGAAAACTTAGTAAATTCTTATATTCAAAATGGCCGTATCTTCAACTTATCAATTTTAGACCCTACATTTTTGGAATCAGCTGTTGATTCAGAATGCAAAAATGGAGGGTGTTCCATTTAAAAAATTTATCGATGACGTCATAACGAAAACAGTGATGAGTCATAATCAAAAAATAAAGGTTAAGGTGCGCAATTGAAATTATAAATCGACGTTTCCGAGGATTTTTCTAAATATTTTTTGGTTTAAGCAATAATGAATTTATTCTATACTTTACAGACACACTGTATATACTTATACACACAACGAGATTTATACATACACATACACACACATATTTGATTCTTGGCGTCCCTAGGATCAAGATATATAGACAAGTTTTAACTAGTGCATATAAGACTAAACCAAAACCTAGCTTAAAATAAACCTGACTAAAACTACAGCCTAACTTAACATATGGACCCATGCAAGAGGTCCATGATTGGCTAATCCCACAGAATTACGGTCAGGTGATTAGCAGAATGTATGCAGATCCATAATCTCACAGTTAGTTATCTCTGATTGACAGACTGCATTTGAGTCATACATACAGTTCCACGGTCGTAACATTCTTCCTCGCATCACTAGAGAGTCACATTTTCTGGGTTCTCCTGTCATACCACACTTCAGCGGCTGGCTACATGTACACCCATTAATGCATCACCAGATAACGCCTCAGTGTGGTTATTTCGTTTCCAACACATACCTAGGCAAATCCAAATTCGACATGTAAAAGTACAACTTACAAACCCCACTCCTGTAATATTGTAATTCCCAATGCCTATCGATCATCATAAAGAAATTACCAACGTTCATCAACATATTACCAATGGCAAAGTATAACTGATATCATCATCATGAACATATATTACTAATTAATCATCAGCATCAACATATTATCAATTGATCATCATCATGAACTTTTACCATTGATCATTATCATATTACTATCACCACTCACACAACTGTATCCAAGGTTAACAATAGCGGCACGTGGGGGTGTATATTTCATTTCCTAAAACCCTAAAATAAAATATTAGAATCTGTCTGTCATCTCTATTATCTCTCTTTAATCTTGGTAGATACTTTTACTAGCCTGGTTTCCATGACTAACAAAATGTTTTCAACATTTCGTGTTTTAAATATTAAATATTTCTGCCTTATAGACCAATCAAATTAAGCAAAAATCCGGCCCCCTTCCCCCAAAATTTCCCCCCCTCCCCCCCCCAACCCATCCCTTCCGTTTGGTTTTGGGTTTTCCCGGGGCAATTTTGTGGGCGGGTTTTGGGGGGAAAAAAAAATGGGGGGGAAAAAAAAAAAAAAAAGGGTGGTTGTTGTTTCCCCCCCCCCCCCGGGGGGGGGGGCGGCGGGGGGAAAAAATACACAAACCCTTTTTTTTGGGGGGTGGCGTTCCCCCCCCCCAACCCCCGCCGGGCCCCTCCCCCCCCGGCACGGGGGGGGGGGTTAAGGGGGTTTTTGTTTTTTTTTTTTTTTTTTTTTGGGGTTTTTTAAAAAAAAAAAAAAGGGGGTTTTTTCCCCCCCCCCCCCCCACCCCCCCCCCCCCCGCGGGGGGGGGGGGGTGGTCCCCTCCCCCCGCCCCGCCCGCGCGGGGGCGGGCGGCGGTCTGGTGTGTGGTGGTTGTGTGGTTTTTTTTTTTTTTTTTTTTTTTTTTTCTTTTTTTTTTTTTTTTTTTTTTTTTTTTTTTTTTTTTTGGGGGGGGGGGTGGGGGGGGGCGGGTGTTGGGGGCGGGGGGGGGGGGGGCGGTGGCGGCGGCGGGGCCGGGGGGGGGGGCCGGGGCGCGGGGGGGTCGTTTTTTTTTCCCTTTTTTTTTTTTTTTCCCCCTTTTTTTTTTTTCCTTCTCCCCCCCCCCCCCCCCCCCCCCCCCCCCCCCCCGGGGGGGGGCCGCGCCGCCCCCCCCCCCCCCCCCCCCGCCGCGGCGGGGGGGGGGTTGTGTGGGGGTGTTTTTTTTTTTTTTTTTTTTTTTTTTTTTTTTTTTTCGTGTGGGCCCTCGGCCGTGCCCCCCCCCCCCCCCCCCCCCCCTCCCCCTTTCTTTTTTTTTTTTTTTTTTTTTTTCCCCCCCCCCCCGCCGCGCCCCCCCCCCCGGCCCCGCGCGCTCGGGCCCCCCCCCCTCCGCCGGGGTTCTTTTTTTTTCTTTCTCCTCTCCTCCTCCCCCCCCCCTCCCCCTTTCTCCTCTTTTTTTTTTTCCCCCCTCCCCCCCCCTTTTCTCTCTCCTTCTTTCTTTCTTTCCTCTCTCTTTCTCTTTCTTTTTTTTTTCCTCTTTCCTCTCTCCCTCTCTCCTTTCTCCTTCTTCCCCTTTTTTTTTTTTTTTTTTTTTTTTTTTTTTTTTTTTTTTTTTTTCCCTCCCCCCCCCCACCCCCCCCCCCCCCCTCTCCCCCCCCCCCCCCCCCCCCCCCCCCTTCTCCCCCCTCCCCCCCCCCCCCCCCCCCCCCCCCCCCCCCCCCCATTTTTTTTTTTTATTAATTTTTTCTTTTTTTTTTTTTTTTTTTTTTTTTTTTTTTTATTTTTTTTTTTTTTTAAAAATTTTAAAACAAATTTTTTTTTTTTTTTTTTTTTTTTTTTTTTTAAAAAATTAAACTGGGCTTTCCTCCCCCCCCCCCCCCCCGCCCGGCCCCCGCCCCGCGCCGGGGGCCCCGGCCCGGGGGGCGCCGGCCCCCCGGCGGGGCGTGTTGTCGCGCGGGGGGGAAACACCACACACACATAACTTTTTCCCC
The DNA here is from genome assembly GCA_029963845.1 of Rhamnusium bicolor. Lineage (NCBI taxonomy): Eukaryota > Metazoa > Arthropoda > Insecta > Coleoptera > Cerambycidae > Rhamnusium > Rhamnusium bicolor. Next base: position 166,800 of record JANEYF010003852.1, read on the forward strand.
CCCCCCCCCCCCCCCCTCGCCCCCCCGCCCCGGCTGCCGGGCCGGGGTGTTTTTTTTTTTTTTATTCTTCCCCCCCTCCCTCCCCTTCCTCTTCTTTTTTTTTCCTTGGTGGTGGGGGTTGCGCCGGCCGGCCTCCTCCTCCCTCTCTCCCCCCCCCTTTCTTCTTTTTTTTTTTTTTTTTTTTTTTTTTTTTTTTTCTCTCTTTTCCCTATCTCAACACAAAATACCCCCCCAATCCTTTTATAGGGGGGGGGGGGGGGGGGGGTTGTGTTTTTTTTGTTTTTTTTATTTTTTTTTTTTTTCCTTTTTTTTTTTTTAGTAATATGACCCAATCACAAATACATCATCACCATCACTCAACAGTCACAAAATAGGTTGACCACAATTTGATAATCTATTTATGTATCTGTTTGTTTATTTATTTATCCCACTTCTTATTTTAGCAACAAATACATTTTAATAATTACAGTAAGTAAGTGCAAGTACAGAAATCAATTATTTTTTATATTCTATTTACGCCCGGGTTGCGTCATTCTCGAGTTCTTGTCCCACGCTCTCAATGGGTCCCCGCGCCGTTGCGTATGTTAAGCCATGTGAGCATGTCAGCACCGGTTCTGGGGAACCACTCAACAAATCGCCAACAATTCGTCGTTGTTTCTTTCATGGATTTTACACAAATCGAATATTTGCTACATTTGACTAATTTCATGGATATGATTTTGTAGATTTGTGACAAGTAATTTGTTTACATTACCTCAAAATAAATAAATTTTATCCTGCTGTTAAAAACATCTAGAGTTGAAAATATGTTTAGTGGTATTGGAGGGTTAGAATATTAACCAGAACTTTTCAGGTGAAAGAACCGGTCTCTAATCAATCACATTTATGTTTATAAACAAACATCACATGAAAATGGCTGACACCATGTATTCTCATGCACTAACATATGCGCAAGGTATTCAACATGGTTAAAATATTTATATTAGACAGTGACCGTTATCGACGCCCAGGTGCAACAATTTTATCTCTGTTGCGACAAATTTTAAGATTTTTATATCTTATTGAATTATAGCTACCGGTTTGATCTTTCAGCAGATATAATAAGAAATATGATATATGGAATTTAATGGTTAATTTTGGTATGTCGGCGAAGTATCTTTATAATTTAATATCTCAAATTCACTTATAACGGGAAAACGTATTCAATATTCACTACATAAGACTTAATAGTATTAATCATTTTCCCATTATCTTCCATTAAGGAGTCTACAAAAAAATTTCAAACCGCAACTCCATTACCAACTTCTGCAGCCTTTATTGGAAAAGTAAATGATGGTAAATTGGTTTCATAATTTCTGTGCACACTTGTAAGATTGTAAGAAACTTTCTTGTAGGTATACCTTGAAAAACAATTTATTGTTTTTACTGCATGGAGTTATATGGACAATTCTTACCATAATATTGGTATTGTTTATCAGTTTTTATTTGGTGCTAATGTTATGTTTGCGCAAAGTAAATTTTTATTTATTTAAAATATTATCATATTGTTTCGAAATCTGATCACCAGTTTTAGTTAACGTAGATTTCAACACAGACAATTCATTGTATCTACAGAATAGCTGATTTATTTAAAATTACTGTTTTTTATGTTCATATCAATTGTGAACGTGAACTACAAATTATTAGTAATTATAACTAATTTTTAAAGACAGGGTATTATCACCAATTAGAAGAAGCAAATGTTTTTCAAATAGTCCTAGCATAACATCATATATTTCTGACCTTTTCCAAACGATACAGTGTTGATATCTGTTTATACTCAGTGTTCCACTATGCATATTAAACTACGAAGGGACGAACACGGCCACACATCAGCTGTGCTGAACCGCGCTCACCGATTCGCGACTATGGGTCCCCCTCCGCTGCTAATGGCCAAACGTAAATTGCACATACCAATTGCCGTGTTCACGACTTCGTGGTATTATCTGCATAATTCTGAAAGACAAAATGATTTGATTCATTATCAAATAAACAAATCATAAAATTCATTTCGAGATTTTAAAATTATTTATTTTCTATATTGTCTTGCAGTGTCAGCTCCTCGATGCCAAGGCTGCATCACTACCAAACAAATGAGGAAATAGTAAAAATGTATACAGTTATTATGACAATATTTTGCTTTTATAAATGCATGTTCAGCCCATTTTTAAATTTAAATTATGACAACTGGAAACGCTGTATCATAAAATATGACAAGCAGCAACGTTAGGAACGATATCAATTGCATACATCCTGTATATAACTGTCATTTAGCACCTGCATATGCAATGCATATTGTATACTTTACGCACTGTTTTATTTAAGTTTTAGTGGATCTTCCAGTTTTATAAGTTTAGTTAGATTTTTTTTATCTGTTTATACTGATATACTAAAGCATACTTCTTGAAATAGGTTGGAACGTTTGATATGAAGATAACACTGACGTAGTTTTCCACAAAAACACCAAAACACTACATACTACACTCGACGCATTTCGCCAATCAAGTTGATATCATCTGGACTTGATTAAAACTGTTTAATCATCTCTAGATTATGCCAACTTGGTTGGCGAAGCGTGCATCGAGAGCAGTATATAGTGTTTTGCTATTTTGCGAAAAAACTACGTCAATGTTATAACATACTTGATAGTTCTATCCAGTATATTTTGAATTATTAATGAAAAATAAAAATTGTGTAGGTATGCAGGTAAATTTTGCAAAATAATTTTCAAAAGAGAAACTGAAAATATATGTATTTTATTTTAGCAATAGCATTGGTAGAAATAATTAACATTTTCTATTGCTTTGATTTTTCCTCCACGGCACTCTTGGCTAATTAAATAAGTAAAACTTTTAAACTAGGAATCTATATTAATGCTATATTAATTTATAAAGCAAAAAAATCCATTTAGCTAAAAATATAAAGGCCATTAAAAAAATCATAGTTTGTCAGATCTGAAAAAAATCGCTAGTCAATTGTTTTTTTATTTATGCCAAGTATTCCCTATAACTTTTATTTTCTCTTTTCTTAAACTCACAAACTCAAATCAAAATGTGCATAAAAAATTATGATAACAGCGTACAAAAAAAATCATAATATGCTCCACGATGTACAGACCTATTCCATGTTCTTTTATCTTTATGACTTAATTAATGCTTGGGATTAATATTAATGTTTTACTCAACTTGGCTTCTTGATTAAGTGTAATATAATTTTTGCTGAAGAAAACTCACAAATGCATGAAATTGATGAAAACAATAGTTATTAGTCACATTCAAACATTCCGAAAAAAAATACATGTTATTAAAAACTCATATTTTCTTTTTTATTTACGTCTAAAATAATGTAAATATACAATATACACAATAAAAATGGACCATAAATATAAATATGACAAATTCAATATCTTCGGTTGACATTAGTCGAGACGTTAATATTATCTAATGGTAATAAATAATAAATTTCACTACACCACTATCAGTGGCGGTTCTACAATAAAACTAGTGAAACTCAGGTTCAGGTCCGGCTTCAAGTGCCCCAAATTTGTGTTCAAAGATTGATATATCTGTTATTTACATCACACTTAATTAAAATACGCCAGCATTTGATCTAGGAACATTTCACAATTTTCCTGAGTTTTTTTATTTGTGTTTTCGTGGTTTATTAAAGGCATCGTGTTGTAGTAAATTATATTCTAGTAAACATCGGCCACAAAAATAGATTTTTTAGTTTTTAATAACTGATCTTTTATTTCTAGCAAAATATTTGTAGAACGCCACAATTAACATTTTCACCGCGCCGTGCTGTTTTGGCTTTTATGATATATCATGTATGGAACTGGAGTGTATCTTTAAAGATACACTGAAAAATTTTAGTCTAAACTGCGGTGTATCTTTTTCGATGCACTTTGAGCTTGTTTTGCATTTAATTCTAAAGGACATGAAATAAAAAGAACACATCGATCAATTCTAAATTTGTAGTGTATCTAAAATGATACACTTGGTGACACCGTGAAATATGTTCCCAGGCCAGTTTTGATACACCCACATTATACAAATTTATAGGGGGGAATTGACTAGGATATTGTACAATATCACAAATTTGTTTCAAAAAGCATTTTACATGTAAAAAGAAATTGGCCTAGAGAACGCAAAAAAAATTACTCCGAGGGCGCGAGTGTTAAATAAAAATTGTAGTAATAGTGAACTAATAATAAGCACGTTTGAAAACTTGAAAATGAACGATAGAAGTATAGAATAGAATATTTTTATTCCTATATAATTAATAAGTGACCCTGTATCCCGAATCGAAATAAGCAATTGCCTTTCCCCTCTTTTATTTCGGAGTATAATAGGATAGTATATCATGATACTAAGACTAACAAGGTATGCTCACTAGTGGTGCTTATTTCGGTCGGCTCTGCGCATGACGTCATTCTGTGACAAACATCGCCATATCTTACAGCTACGTTGTTGCGTTTTATACGTTTTTCCGATCATCTCACTTTGAAACCTACTTTACCTACATGTACTTTAATACTAAATTAATTAAAAACAATGTATTTTTCCTTTCAAATTAATATGGCACCTATTTTAAGTTTAATGTATATATGTACCTTAAAATTAATGTAAAGTTTATTTCAAACTTATTTGCAACATAAAAAACGTCGGCTTCTTTGACAGCAGTAAATGGATCAAAGAAGCCGACGTTTTTATGTTACAAACAATTTTGAAATAAACTGTAAGTATCTTGATAATTTTCATTTACAAAATGTAGGAGAAATATAACTTTAGGACAAAAAAAACTTACCTGTTAATGTATTTAAGTAAATTGCGTTTCTTGATTTTATCACCTCATTTACATTTTTATTCCAAAAAAAAAGCTACTGATACATGGGGTTAGAGTCGCCTATTTATAGACGAAATAGCATCTTCCTTCAATTTCCATTTATTTGGCGATAAATTTAAGAGTCTATGTTGCAAACAATGGTCATTCTGCGTGAAATGCTCGGAGCAAATTGATGCAGTAGGGATGTTTAATTTATCACGTTGCAAACGTTTTTGCACCCGTGCTTTACAAATTTTATTTTTCTCTAGAAACGAGAAAAATCTACACTTATTTATGGAAACTTTGACCTTTTTATTATTGTTATTTTTAGTTTATCACAGCGCACATAACCATATTTATCACCAAAAACACACACGAGGTTTTGTTTTCAAAATTACAACATTCCGACTGTAGCGCAGCAAGTTTGACAAATGGTTTGACAAGTTGTCATAGAACTACATCACCACTACATGCGCATGCGCATATCTTGTTAGTCTTAGCATTATGGCTGTATACGTGCTCACCGCATTCTTGCTGGCAAGCCATACAGTTCTGGTTAGTTTTTCGGCCAGAATTTGTAGACGTATTTTGCAGCATTGGAAAACAAAGTCGCGTTGAAAATTGACAATTCGTGTTGTCGCCTGTTGATGAAGAAATATTTTTTTTTAAATCAAACAAAGGAACAGTGGAACAAATATTTTTCTTTTCGAAGTTTTGATAAACATACAGGCAGCAAGGATCATAGCTTATTTTTACATGCATTCCTCGAATATGATACAACATCTGCTCCTTTTCATAGCGGTAAAACAGCAGCTCTGAAATTATTAGACAAACGACCCAATTTGAAAGATGCAGTTCAATTTTTCAATCAAAGTGATGCTTCTCGAAAATCAATTTCTTCCAATGGAATGCGATTTTTCTCGGCCATGTATAGTGCTACAATTGAAGAAAACTGTTGATACTTGTGATTCTATAAATCAGTGAGTGAAAATAAGATAAGTTACATTCATTATCACCTACAGCGAAAGCAGCTGAAGAGCACTGTTTCCGAGTATCTTATCAGGTGCAGAAGTGGTTGGGCAATGTGTTGAACCCCCAAGATTGGAGATTAAAAAACAATTTTTTAAGAGCCAAAGAACCATCAGATCCTTATGCTCCGGATTGTCTCTCAAATATTATAAATAGTAAAAATAAATCTGTCAAGTTACATTCATTATCACCTCCAGCGAAAGCAGCTGAAGAGCATTGTTTCCGAGTATATTATTAGGTGCAAAAGTGGTTGGGCAATGAGAACCCCCCCAAGATTGAGAATTAAAAAACAATTTTTTGGAGCCAAAAAAAACATCAGCTCCTCCTGCTCCGGATTGCCTCTTTAATATGATTTTTTTGCAATTGTGCAAAAGGTTGCGGACAATTGATTGGCTGCCGAAAATTAGGACTCCAATGTTCTTCCGTTTGCGAATTTGTCACGGGCAATCTTGTGTAAATGTTCATGATGAAATCGGGGAAATATATAAGAATAGAAGAAGAAGAAAATGTAGAAGAGACGAAAAAGAAGAAAAAAGGGGAAGAAGGAGAAGAAGAATGGGGAAAAGGAGAAGTGAAAGAAAAATAAATATTAAATATCAATTTTTGATAACGCATGATTATACTTTGAATATTCATAATTCTGACATATTGCCACCACTGAATAAATTACTCGATTAACTTCGTTAATAAATCACATAAAACCTTTTTCATCAACGATTCCTCGTTTTCTTTTAATATAGGACCTAATTTATTAACTTATTAAGCATGTAATAGAGAAAAATTGAAGTGATGGCTTTTATATCGTTTTCTCGAAAACTATAAGGCGTATGATAAAACGAGTAAGGACCTTTTTTGTAGATCATTTTCTAGTTTTTCGATCTTATAATAACATTCATATTCGTACAATTAAAAAGGAACGAAAAAACACTTTTTCATCCCTCTTACGCACAATAAAAAATTGTGCGTACAACAGATCACTGGAGACTTTTGAGACGGTGTTTAGACCGACGAAATTAAAATGTAAAAAAAATCAGCTTTCTTGGACTTTTTCCTTTAAACGATATATTTTTTTGTCTAATGTAGTGGACTACTTGTACATTATCACAAAATAATTGTCGAAGTAACAGGTTTAGACTATAGTGATTATATTAAAGACAGTGACAAGTGATGTATCATTTCTGATTACTGGGCGCCAAATCATCGGCATGCTTTAGGCATATGCACCGGACTACTTCAAACCGAAATTATGATACTTTCACGTAAAGTAACTGAATAGAAAAATGTTTCTCGTTTTTATTGCCATACAATTTTTTTGTGCAATATTACTATTATTAGTATAACGTTGAATTAACTGTTTTAGTAATGTTGCGATATGGATAGAAGGCACTTGTCCATCGAAAATTCTAAGATAGCTATTAGCTTCAGGCTGGCATGTGCCAAGTTGATGTTGCAAATACATTCGATATGTCCAAAAGTGTGACTAGCAGGTTGAACAGTAGATTTCGGGAAACAGGTGATATTTCTGAAAGGCCTCGAACTGGAAAATCAGAGTCTACTTACTACCAGAAGACAAGACCGCTACATTGAAAGAACAGTTCGAAGAAATGTGAACGGATCAGCATTGAGGATAGGTGATGAATGAGGGTTACCGCGCTTGAATTCACCACGAGAGGCGCCAGTGTAGGGTAAGGTAACTGAATGTTAATGTTTTTTATGGCTTTTTAACGCGGGATTTTAGTGATTTTTATAAAAATTAGCTGAAAAACATTTAACACAATGATGACAGAAGGGGAAAGTAGTAATTTACTTGCTCAACAAGGAAATTATTATACCCATCAGAGGTGTGTTATGTCATTAACGTTAGCATGAGCATAATGAAAACAACGAATTGCATGATCATTACTTATGATTTTCTGTAGTAGGCTCCTTTGGTAACGCATAATCGTCAGAATTAAAATGTTTCTTACAAACACGCGAATGTTTCGAAGGAGTAAAGTTATCCCTGCGAATCGCTACTAACCACTGTTTTAGGCGAGTTCTGTCTCTCGGAAACATATGTCCGCCTTTTGTTTTCAAACAAAATGAAACTGCACAACACTGAGTCATAATTAACCAGTTTTTTTATTTACTGGTGTACGAAATAATTATAATAAAACCCTATAAACTTGTTCGGCGCTTAACAATAACTTTTGACAGCTACTTTACTCGCCAGTGGCGCCAACTGGTGAGCCTAAAAACGGTAGTCATCATTGAGAATAGCTAACAGAGTTCGAGTCACCTACAGAATGATTATAAATCGCCTACATAGGATGAACTTAATGGCAAGGAAACCGTAGCGCTCTGTACCTCTCAATATTCAATTACTCCGAAATAGCTCTGACTGGTGTGATGGAAGAATGGGTTGGAATGCAGAATTGAACAATGTTTTGTTCACAGATGAGTCAAGAGTGTGTCCACATAGTGATTCAAGACGAGTGAGGGTTTGGAGATAACCTGGAGAACGAGTCCGGACTGATCGTGTTCATCTGAACGGAGATAGAGATGTATTGGTTTGGGCTCGAATTTTTTGGGTGGTCACACGGAGCTGAATTTATGCGATGGTAGAATGAATGATCCGACATACCGAAAAGACATCATAAAGGACTACATGCACAATTTAGAACCCAATTTTATTTATCAGATGACAATGCTTGACCGCATAGGATCAGAATTGTGCTTGACCAAATCCAAATAAATGCCATTGATCATTGAGACTACAAGTTAGATCACCAGACCAATCTCATTGAAAATGTTTGGGATTTTTTCAAAAGAGATTTTAGTTCTCACAATCACCCACTTAAGATGAATTAAGAAAAATTTTACCTGTTGCGTAGCATCAGATATCGCAAGACTCCATAGATAACTGCATAAGGAGTACACCTAGACGTGTCCAAGCAGTTTTACATAATCATAGGCATCATATAGAATATTAGAATTTTCCAATTATTAATTTTTTTTTATAAATATTGAATTGCGAATTATTGTTTTAGATTGAGGGACTGATTTTTAATATATACCGAGTGTTACTGAGATATGGTTCACCCCCTTATTTTTAACTTGGAAAAATGATATTACATATAGTCAATAAACAAAAGACAGAAACTTTCTAATTTTTATCATCTTTGGCTATTTTTTTTTTCGTTATTATTTGCGATATATTATTAAAGGCAATAAACGCAGTAGATTTGAAATGTTCATTTTAAATGAAGTTCTATTGTTTCTTTAAGGATTATATTATTGTACTATGTACAGATATTAAGTACGATGGGTTGAAAATAGTTATGTTTCTCTGTTTCTATGAAGTAACTTTTTTTAAGGGTTCTGTAATTTAACATTACAAATAATTTTAATATTTCACATATAAATCTAGGTTCGATTTTATGTTACATGTATTACACTGTTTTCTGCATTTAATAATATATCGCTAATAATAACGAAAAACAAGAGATAAATACTCAAGTATGTTATATTGCCGAAGAGTCACACTGGTTGCTTATATGTAACACTGGAACTTCACTCTTATGCTCATAAACATAAAGGCGACATTTTTGAGAGTTTGAACACTGCACAGATTTTTTTTCCACTTGAAGGAAATATTTAAGAACTTTTACTTACCATCCACCATGCACAAAATGTGTTAGAATATACAATACTACACTAGAGAAAGCACTAAAGAAATTTTGTTAATAATAATAATAGTAAAGTTATTGTAATGTGTTATACTTGTATATATTTTAACATATTTTGTGCATAGTGGCTGGGAAGTAAAAGTTCTTAAATATGTTTTTAAAGGTAGAAAAAAATTCTGAGCTGTGTTCTAACTGTTAAAAATGTCGTCTTTATGTTGATGGGCATAAGGGTCAAGTTCCAGTGTTACATATAGGCAACCAGTGTGCCATGACTACCTACTTCATATAGATTGCATACTTATTAATTATATGACGTCACAACTAATGTGGTCCATTGCATAAGATGAAAACGAAAAAAATATACAATGCCTGACAGATCAACGCATGTGCCAAAACATTATCTACCACGATTGCCCTCATAAGTCTTGCCTTTTGACTCTATTTTATCGAACTGAGTTCTATACTTTGTAAAAGTATTTTACAGGCGGTATTAAAGTATTTCGCATCATTTACGAAATATATGTATTCAACGAAAGAACGTGGCTCCGTGGTCTAGAGGTAACGTACTTGCCTCGAAACCTCGGGGTCCCGGGTTCGATTCCCGGTCGAGGAACTGAGATTTTTCTGTGAGAGATATTAATCATAGTATACTCGGATATTGGGTGTGTGTCCATTGTTTCTAACTGTGTAGCCCTCTCCGACACAAGGTCATTCCAGACCTTCAGGGATAAAGGGGGTTGTAATTTCATGTGGTGTTATTATTATTAAAACGAAAGAACGAAAAGCAAACATTTTTAAATATTTCTATGAACTATTAATAAAGATTGCGAAAGGCCATTTTCTATGTTGTTATACTAATATTTTCGATTAATGTTTGTTTAATATAGTTTAAAATTATTCTATTTCATGTCGCAATATATCCAATTCTTTTATTCAGTTATAGTTACTCGTCTTATTCTTTTGTCCTTGTATACTGTTTTGTTATTTTATATATTTTTCTCGTTGCTAATAAACTGTTGGTATTTTTCTCCATATGGGGCCCAAAAATGTATAGCTCAGGGCCTCAAAAGACGCGATTCACTACTGAGAATTATATAAATAAACTGGTGTAAATTGTAAGTTCAACTATTCACAACACACGTTTAAAATATGAAACCCACGTATAATTTAAATTAATTCAATTATCTATATCTACTTCTACAATAAAATTATTTTAAAGTACATTTTGATCATAGCAATTCTATATGTAATCGTTTTTAATAACACAAAATTAAAATACCACATCAGGATATTGGATCATTCCATGATCATGCGATGTAGTATTGAATTTATGGTTTCTAAGGACATGGTTTGATTCAGTACCATGTTCCAGATATAATCAACCGATTCGTAAGGTCTTGTAACTTTGAAATGCTAATTCTGAATAAGTCAATGAATTCATAATACATTTGAAAATTATGAGTAGGTATTCTTTGTTCTAAATACTTTACACAATTTTACCGTGTCACACTAATATAACATTTTTATCTTTATCACTATACAACAGTTTTAGTCTAAATTATTTATTTGAACCAAGCATTCGATACACGTAAGAAATTTCTCAAAGTCTTTATTGTCATTTTTCAGTCAACTGTTTTTACTATAGCATAAGTTAATAATTTTATTTCATGTTAACCAACTGAGCAATAATGTATTTCCAGTCATTTTAATAATACTGGTCCTGTAGCAGTACATGAAAGTCACTTTTTTTAACTTTAGCTGTTTTTGATTAATACTGTTTGTCAGTTTGGGAAAAGCATGTAATAAAATCGACATTTTTGATGGATATAAGGGACGAGAAAATAATGTATTGAAAGAAATTTAGAATTTGTGAAAAATAAATACCGGTAAACGTCCAAATTATTCCTGCACATGTATCACACCATATTCGCTTTTTAAATCATGTAAGTTTTCTATTCCTGGAGTGGGTTGGAGCCTTTGATGTGAAGATAACACTGACATAGTTTTCCACGAAACACCAAAACACTATATAATGCACTCGACGCACGTTTCGCCAACCAAGTTGGCATCATCTGGAGATGATTAAAACCAGATGATGCCAACTTGGTTGGCGAAACGCGTGTCGAGTGCAGTATATAGTGTTTTGGTATTTCGTGGAAAACTACGTCAGTGTTCAGTGTTCAGTTTTCTATCCTATTCACATACACTTTATTTTTTAAGTGTGGCTATGTTGTAAATACTGCGCCTGCGTCTTTGGAGTTGATGGAACCTGATGTGATCTCAGATATTATGTTATTGAATTAAAAACAAACATATTTAAGAATGGACCAGTGGCAGATGGTAAAATTTAGGCTGTCATATCTTAGTATTGGAACATGGGACCCAAGCAATATATATTACCAGGTTATTTTTTAAACGATTTGTCAAATATTTGCGAAACATTTTTTTTTTCAGAATGAGGTAGAAAATATAACGACAGATTTCAAATTTCATAAAAAAATATTGATTTTTTACAAAGTTGTAACTTTTTGAAATTTGCGCACTGAAAAATGCATGTAAAATAAAATTTCAAAGCGGTGTAACTTTATAGAAAACCAATAATTTTTGATGAAATTTGAAATATGTCGATATATTTTCCACCTGATTCTGAAAAAAAAAAATGTTTTGCAAATATTTTACAAATTGTTTCAAAAATAACCTGGTGAGGCACACAATTTCTTCAACTTTTTTTTCACAAAATTCAATCGCAATTTTTTTTCTGCAAAATTTCTTCATTTATTCTTAATAAGTATGCCTTAAAGTATCACTCCGGTGGTGCCGTGCTCCAATACTAAGATATGGCACCCTAAGTTTCACCAGCCTCTATTGAAATGGACCATTGAGTTTTAGTTAGCGACAGTTTCAGTTTATAATACAGTCAGCTACATTCACAAGTGTGCTAACAGAATTGTTATGTTTATTAATTAATATACTTGTTCTTATATTGAAACGGTGCTGGAGCTTTACTGGGTGTTCACCCTACTTTTACCCTAACAGAGTATAAAAATAGCCTAAAGGAGTCCAATCTGAAAATTCGGCAGGTTACTTCATGGATCCTCTTCTAACTATTCACCAATTTGGAAAAATTTCAGCAACGAAAAGAAGCTCTTGCAGTCTGCACCCAGACTTCTCAGGGTTCTAAGCCCATTTATAGATCATAGATCTACTATAAATCGATAACCAATTTCGATTTATCATAGAATTCTTATACTTCAAGTTTCCGTACGACAGAGATACTAATACCTTTCAAAACTCATCAGATGAACTCTTACTATATCATAAATGTAGTTGGAAAAAATTACGTAAGCACGTTCAATAAACATAATTTTATAAAAATAGATTTCACGCAAGCGAAATTCATTTATTTATATATGAAAACCTGTCAAATACAATGTGTGGTTATAAGATATTAATGACCCCTGTGTATTTTAATAAACTTAATAAATAAATTTTAAATAAAATAAAACAATATCTTATCCTAATACGCCTAACCAATTTAAAACTCGACGTGAGGCTATAAGTGAACTTCCATATGGATTCATTATAATAAATTATTCAAATTTGTTGTCCCAAATTATTCAGTACCACATTTTTGGGATTTATTAAAATACACAAATTTTATATGGATAATTTAAATTTATTTTGTACACTACGTTTAAATAGAATTTATAAAATCCCTCGACGTTGCTTATTATTTGGGAGGTAGCGATAAATTCCAGAGACAACTTTTATGTAAATATAATATTATATTGTAAACACTTATTAAAAAAATTTCCAAATAATAGGAAATGATAAAATAATCTTACATATGCATCTGTTTTCTTTATAAAAATGGGAACTAAAAATTAAAGGTTTTTATCAGGTAATTGGACGGCTTGAGACTATAAAAAACAATTACTTACTGACCGAAGGGGCAGGTTCTTGTCAGTGTGCAATAGCAAGTCATAGATCAGTACCTGAAAGATATAACGGGTTAAGTCGCAAAACTAAGTTTTTAGCTAAATGTAGCTAGAAGATTTCGTTTAAACTTAAACCATATTTTCCGCAAAATTAAACATTTAGCCATCTCTGATCTCCTCATATTAAGGCCTTATTGGACTCAATAGACGTAACAAGTGACTTTAAATCAATAATCTTATTTTCAGAAATTTGGACTTAACCCATGGCTCTCATGTATAGAGATAGATATAGGCGGATCGCATTACTTGATTCACGTTTACGCCATGTTGGAAATGAATACACTAATGATTTCGATGTCATTAGAATACCCTCTAAATGCGCTGTGTATTTATGAAACGTCTATGTGAATAACCGTAGATACGTAAACAGTGTGGAATTAAAGACAATGGGGTCAACTTTTTTTAAAACGCCTCGTTCACTTTTTGCAAAAGTGTATTAATGGGCGGTATATTTTCAGGTGCATTGGAAACGACACTAAGAAAAAAATTATTTATCACAGAGATGTCACAGTATTAAAAAACTAAATTATTCTGAACTAAATGACAAAAACATTTGAATTAGCGTGAATGAAACCACCAATGCTTGCAGTTGGAATGTAGCAATGTTTTAGTGAGTGCATTAGTATTAATAATACTTTTACTCTTGTGATCGCTAGTGAAAAATATATGTGCATGTTAGTGTTACATTCACCAATACTTTTAGCCCTCTAGGTATTAACTTTGGATATTACTGAACTCGCTAAAATAACCACAAGGTAAGATATTGTGTCATATATGCATGAACAAATGTACGCTGTAACACATCACATCACCTAGAGTCAACCCTGGAATTGACGTAATTTATGGTTAACTCCTGTACTCCAGTATAAAAATATAAATTTTTAACATACGATTCGTATACGGAAGCAAATTGTGCGCCCCGGTCCGAGTAAACGATGGAATAATGAGATAGATATACGGTTAACCTAGTGAGGAGCGCTCGCGGACTTTTACGTAGCACGTTGTGTGATTTCGTCAATAAGTCTCAAAGGAGGAGATTTTATTACCGCAAGCAATACGTTGCGTCGTATATTTATCTCCTTATTCCATCCTCTATTCGCATCGGGGGGCACAATTGGCTTCCATACTGTATATAATAGGTTGTTTTTTTATTTTGTTAAGAACAACATGATGCTGTAATGTTAAATTAGACAACAAAAAATTAATATTATATATAAGTACGAGAATTAAAATTCAAACTAAATCTAAGTTATGTTTTGATTAATGACACTTAAGTTCATATTATTAAGCTTTCATTTAATAATATCTAAACATGGACGGAGAGTAAATTTTTATAAAAGGTAACATAATTCGAACTACACTTATTAAACCTATAAGGTCTAATTTCCATTTTATAAAACTTTAGTACATAATTATACAGGGTGATTTACCTTAACATGCGGATAGTTATTCAGTAGGTTGTCAGCACCAAAAGTAGTTAAAAAATATAAAATTAAAAAAAATACGTCAAAAAAAATTACCTTATTTATTTTGCAGCAATGAGCCAACGCTGGCATAATTATATAAATATAATATAATATATATATAGTAGTAGATATTTATAGGCAAGAGGCCCGGCCCGAGTCCTGGTAGGTCTCTTCGACCCTCCACCCGGGCTGCCTCTCCTCAAGCGCTCATAAGCCACTGTTAGTGAGTATGTTATCCTCCATTGCGGGCATCAGTCTGTTAACTTCACTGATCGAATATCGGATATTAAACAGATGTCCCATACCTCATCCCCAATATAATATATATAAATATTCACTGTATTCCCAACATTTGAATTATTAATTGACAATTTCTGTCACGGTGAACCAGTATATTAGTAACAATTTTAATTAATAACATATTGAAGCAAAAAGACTCCGAGTGCATCAAATCCGCATGTTTTTTGGTGCCTAGGACAGATCAGATAACAGAATTTAACACGAGGTAAAAAAAGTTGAAGATTATCTAACTATTAAAAATTTAAATGTATCTCTTCGATAGAGGCTCAACTTTTATATAAGGGGTAAGTTGGATTCAGTCGTTTTGTCTTGGTCTCGGAAAAGTGGTAGATTTTTTTACAGCCTTTCAGAGAAGCCTCGTATATTTTAATGATTTAATTCTATTACTTAATGTATAAACAAGATATGCCTTATTAGAAAATGCAATTAACGTGTCTACGCCCGTACATCTAGATTTAAAAGTATTCAAGGTTTTATCTCATTATTAAGGCAATAAAAATGCTACATACTACAAAATTATGATTAATGACTTACTGTGTAAAGTTATAAAGCCATGCTTTAGATTGAATGTAACTATAGCGATATAATATTCCAGAGATTTTAATGTCTCGTTTCTTGCCTAAAAGGATAACATATACCTAAATAGAGAAAAAAGTATCTTGAATTTTTGCCAAAAATGCGATCGGATGCGATTATCGTTCATCAGTCATCTTGTGACATTAGTGACAAACAAACATATGTCGTTTGTCTATATTTTGAATTCATTCCGACATTCTGACAAACAAGCGTGTAAAGCATTAGCTTGCGGCAGTCGCAAAGTTATTTTGGTGGGCGTTTATTCAATATTTCATCGTGTAATGCACCGTATATCAGAATTGCAATATTTGAATGCTGCATTAAGAACTAATTTATTGATAGTATACTAGATTTCATTAAATTCATGGTTTCCTTTTATTAATAGTAAGTTAATAGTGAGTAATCACTAATCAGTAAAGTAGATTTCGAACTTCTAAACAAAGAGTAAACATCGCTCTGCCTTACGTGTTATATGTTATCATTAAAGCTGGCCGAGGTGGCTGGAGTACAGCCACGGTCTTGCGCTGGCGTCACACGTGCTGATTTAGAAGTGATTTACGCTGAAGTCTTATTTGAAAGGTTAATGCGTGAGGTTGTACCTATAAATTATACATAATGTCAAACGCGCCAAAGGGTAAAAAACGACCGTACGCGGATACAGTGAATAAATTTATCGGTGAATTTCCGGATTTATTCCTTATCTTGGATTCTTTAATTGTGCCGGCTACCCTGACGAGCTAAAGGCAAGCAGAAACACGTGTCGGTAGATATTTTAAAGTTTTTTAAAGTGAGTGTCAACTGGTGAGTACCTAGTGTTTTATTTATTTTTGGTTTTATTAGACAGAATAGTTGAAATTAAAAATAACAATATTGAGTCAGTAACACTGAACATAATGTGCATATTATCTTTTTTTGTAATCCAAGTTTCAGCGTTTTGGCAAATAGCCGGGAAAATAATTGTTTAAAAGGATATATGTTATACTTATCTGTGATAAGATTTGTAAAAGTTAGTAAATAATAATTAACAAAAATTTTCAGTTAATATTATTTTTCATTCCACTCGGATTTATTCTATGACGGATGCAAAATAATTTGTAAAGTTTGCAATCAAGACTTAATGTGCTGGCACAAAACAGATTGTCGTCGTCTTATCAATACCGTGCAACATCAAAATAAAAAAAATGGCATGCCTTTGACAACTCAGTTTATGTTTGATTTATTGTTAATGTTAATAGCCTGTAATATTCCGCTACACATACTGGATAAACAACCATTTCGGGAGTTTTGGAATAAATACAATCCCCAGGTGAACTTACCAAGTCGTACATCGTTACGCAGATATATTCCAACTGTTCGTGAAGACATTGTAAATAGGATTAAATGTGGATTGAAAAATACACGGCTCTGGTTATGTATTGACGAGACGACAGATTGTAAAAAAAATTCTATTTTAAATATTATAGTACGTGTACTGGACCCTCTTAAACCAACATTTCCACTTTTACTAGCTAGTAAAAGACTAACTGCGTGTACTGGCGAAATAATTACGCATGTGGTGTTGGAGACATTCGAAAAATTTGAACTTTCAACAAGTCAAGTATTGATGTTTGTGACTGATGGTGCCGCGACAATACGCGTGGTAGGCCGTTCTCTTCAAAGACATAATTGTAGGTTTTTACATGTTACGTGTAAAGTGCATGAGTTACATCTTGTGGCAGAAACGTGTGTGTCCTGGTATCCCTGAACCACCAGTGCCGATTCTTACACGTTGGGGAACGTGGTTGAAAGCGGCTTTCTATTATGCTGAATATTTTCAACAAATAAAAGCTGTGATACTACAGTTCAACCCTAACGAGGCTGCAGCTATTAGGGAAAGCCAAACAAGCTTTCAAGACGTTTCCCTTGAAACAGATTTAAAAACTATTAATAACAATTATAGAGGACTACACGACGCAATAGAAAAATTGCAAAATAGTTCGTTGTCATTAGTGGAATCGCTGCAAATAGTGGACGACGTAAATACACAGCTACAGGCTATAAATGACGCAAAAACTAATCGCGTTAGTGAAAAATTCGAGTGTATTACAGAAAGATCCTGATTTTAGCAAATTAAGACAAATTTGTGATGGTGCATCTACAACTTCGTTAAGTGAGTTCACAGATTGTTTTACTTATGCCTGTATTACATCCGTAGATGTCGAACGGTCATTTTCAAAATATAAACATATTTTTTCACCAAAGCGAACATCGCTGACGGAGACAGCTGTAGAAACATACCTGATGCTATTATACTATAGATCTTCCCCACTTTGTGATGACGACAACCAAACTATTTCATAAATCTGCTTAAAAGGGTGAGTTTTATACAAATTTTTATAAAATGTAACATTATTGTTAAAATTTATTTCCATTTATTGTACTTATTCAAGTATTATGATATGATGTAAACATATGAGTCATATGACGGCTCTGTCGGCCAGGTGACCTCGGCCAGCTTTAGTTATCATAATCAGTATAGCTTTCTCAATGATTATATGAATAAAATCTTATTATTATAATCATCTGATAAAATCAAATTAATTCAGAAATTAAAAATAATCCTGATATTTATTTATAATTAGATATTTGTGTTAGTTAAGGGAAATATGAAATTAGGAAAGAGTGCGATTTCCTAAGGAAACTTGACAACAAGAAAAAGTGTAGGTTTTAAACGACAATAATTTAAGACCTTATTTTAGATATAAAACAAATTGTGATAACAAGTGGGAAATTGAAAATGAAACGGCATACAATTTACATATGATGAAACTTCACGTTTATTTATATTTCATGGTTTCTGGGTAAATCGATAGTTAGTACGTTCTACTTTAGGAAATTTAGCTAGAACTTTTAGCAAAGTGAATTGTAGAGAATGCTGGATTTTTATGCCCAATTTTTTTCTATGTCCAATTCTTCAGTACAAAAAATTTTCATTAAAATTAGTTTTTCAATCAAATAATAAAAAAATTACCTTTGATGTGAACTTCTTAATATACCCTGCATTTCCTTTTATAAATTAAGCAGATAATGATTAAAGCATTAAAAGCATAACTTCCAGCTGTTTTTTAAATATTTAGAAGGTAAACTGATAGAGAATTAACCACTGATCCAAACAAGTGAGTGTGATTGAGAACATCCTCAATGTATGGAAAAGGTAAAGATTATGCTACATTTCATACCACAGTTGAAAATACGATGTAAAATGTCTCACCAACGGGACACCTAGCGGGGTACACACAAATTGTGTATACTAGACACAATGTTAGGGGGGCAAAATTTTACCATATATGTATAAAATGTTTACACCACTGAATTAAAATTATACGTTATTTTTTATTAATTTGTACACCTTAATTATTAAAAATGTAAAACACAAATATTCTAGAGGGTGGTATTCTTAAGGGGTGGAAAACCCATTAATTTTAAATAAATTTCTACAAAAATGTGAAAATAGCATGTATTTTATTAAAGGTAAATGCCACATTTGATATGACTCAAATAATCGAATACTATACGGAGTGCAGAATGCGTTTTGCCACTTGAACTAAAATGCTGTAGAATGACTTAACAATATTTGAGCCATCGTTTTCTTCCTAATAGATTTTTAATAAAAATGTTCTATAGCTTCGACTCACAACACAAACTGCTACTGAAGATAATATATAAAATATCTACAAAACACACTAAGTCAACGCACGAGAACTAGGGAATTTATCATTAAGATGTCCTGAATACTACACATTATACATTATTTGAATTTTAAGTTTGAGAATGTTTAACATAATCATCCAAGGGATGAAATGACACTTTCTATATATATATATATATATATATATATATATATATATGATTTTTTCTACGACCTCTAGTATAAGAAACGGGTAAAAGGGAAATAACATTTCTTAAGTGTATATTGGCATTATGACAGTTTTAATAGTAATTTAAATAATAAGCAAGCTGTGGAATATTAAAATACCAGTTTTAAAGATGGCTGCTATGGTGAGAAAATATTGTAAATCAACAATAAAAATTGAAATGTTAATTATAATTAATTATATTTCTAAAATGAGCTGTATTGTTTAAAATTAATAAACCATTTATAACACCTGACAACAATGAAATTACTTACCTTCATTTTGTAGTCTGTTTTGACATTTTAACAGATATGGAGACATGAATAGTCAAATATGTAGGTAGAAAATACTTTCCTGCCTATGGAGCTATTTTGCCTCCCTAGGGAGAGAAAGTACCATTTTCTACCCGCATTTGAGAGAAGAAAATATTACTTTCTATACAAGTCGTAGAAAAAATATATTTTTGAATCCCCTTTCATCTCTAAGATGATTTTTAATTAAAATGTGGGCGTTTGTTGTTTCATTAAAATAAACGAGACACTTCTAACGTACTGATTTAATTTAAATATCACTGTGGGTGGTCAAGAATGAGAAAGAATTTGACCGGAGTAAAATTAAATACATAATACAAAAATACACAATAAAAAAAATGGGAGTGAATTATTTAGAAAAAAATATTTTTTTAATTTTAAAAGTGCTATCTCCGTAAAAAGTTTTAAGTTTTTTTTTAATACATAATTAATATGTTGTCTTGGACAAAACCTTCAAATGTGACTATAATTTAAGAAAAAATCTTCTGATCACTACAGCTAGTAAGTCCTATATTGAACACAACAGTTGGTTTGTTATTCCTTTAAATTTAAAAAGCGTTTGAGAGCGCGGCTGTATTTGTATTAAATCGTGTTCCGATGACAGTACTGTTGTAGCTTCTTCGATTTAATTGTACCTGAATTACAACGGGCCTATTGTGCACTAGTTGCTATGGCAACTAGTAGGAAATAAAAAGGCGTATACAATGTACTGGATTTATTAATAACACAGGCCTACAAAAAAAAGTTGTGTCCTAGAGATCAGACCCAACTTTTTCCATGTATTTTGACGCACTGAAATCGAATTTGGCAAAAAAAATTTTTTGACGCGTCAATTTTTCTCTACGACCCTCTATAATCCCCTAAGGGGAAATTTTTTTTTTAAATTTATATAAGGGTTTTCTGGGTCGCTGATCACGAATCTGACGTCAAAAATGAATTTTGACATAATGACGTCTGTTAACAAGCTGTCAAATTTCATGAAAAATGTAAAAAGTCAATATTTGGAGCAAATTATTAAGTTTTTTGGGCTGCTGATCATGAATCAGAAGTCAAAAATGAATTTGATATAATGACAGCTGTCAACAAAGTGTCAAATTTTATGAAAAATGTAAAAGTCAATATGTCAAAGTTCTTTTTGACTCCTGATTCATGATCAGCAGCCCAAAAAAACTTAATAATATCCTCCAAAAATTGACTTTACATTTTTCATGAAATTTGATAGCTTGTTGACAGCTGTCATTATGTCAAAATTCATTTTTTACTTCAGATTCGTAATCAGAGACCCAAGAAACCCTTCCAGAATTTTTTTCAAAAAAATTTCCCCCTTATGGGATTATAGGTTATACGGAGTCGTAGAGAAAAATTGACGCGTCAAAAAATTTTTTTTGCCAAATTCGGTTTCAGCGCGTCAAAATACATGGGAAAGTTGGGTATGATCTCTAGAAGAGAACTTTTTTTTGTAGACCTGATGAATGATTTCTTAGTAATCGTAGAAAAAAATTGTGTTGCACTCTACTGTCATCTTAACAAATAAAACTTAATTTAAGACACTCGATGTTATTTTTATCAGTTTTATTTAAACTATCATTGGTAATGGTAATAGGAGGGACTGACGCCTGGCAAGTAGGTCGAAGACGGGTCATTTTTATCCAGTTAAATACCTTAGCAATAAAGTACAAAATTTTCCTGAAAACTTATAGAAAATATTAAAAATCACGACTTTTATGAATTTTAATTTAAAAATCAAGACAATTTATCTGTTTACCTCAAGAATCTATGACTTTCAGGTTATGATTTCAAATCTATGACTTTTCTATAACTCTTAATGATTCCAGGTTCGGTAGGATCCCTGTAAATAGGGTTCCGTGACCAAAAGAGTTTGAGAAACGCTGGTTTATTCCATCAGCGTGTGTTTATTCTTGTTATATTCGTTTAAAAGGGCACTTTGTGATTATTCACTATTGGCACAACGGAAAAGTTTATTTTTAAATACTTTACGGGACATTACCCGAAAAAAAAATATGTTTATGATTTTTTAATAGTATTTATTGTCTGGTATCAATCTTATTGCAAATCATGTGATTAAATCAAATTAATCATTAAACAACTGATTCAAAGCCGATAAATACCATTATTTATGATATCGTAACATAAATTCTCTTCCAGTAGTAGGTATATGTAAATGTCACAACACATTTAAAAATATACTTTTCCAATGTTGCCAAAATGGAATAAGTATAAACACGCCCTCTTTGGCTCGGTTTTTCAATCGCCAGTTAACTACTTGTTGGAGGTTAACTAGTACTATATTTCCATAAAAATTTATAACTGTTCAAACTAAAAGTTAAGTCACATACAGTGGCTTTCAAAAAGTGCTATATAAATTCGATAAAATTATAAAAAGGTTCAAAATTCTTTTTAACAAAGTCGCTCGGACATGTGAGTAAATTCTATTTGTGTCAACTTTTGACATAGTTTCAAAATTTTTTAGGTATTTTTTCTGGGAGCTATGATGTCATCGTTATATTTTTTTAAATACCAACTCCAAATTTTCCTTACGGAATTCGAAACAGCTCATTTTTTACGTATAGTGAGGTAAAAACTAATATAGGTTGCATACAAATTTTTTCTCTTCTGTTGATTAATAAAATGTTTATTCTAACACAAAATTGTTATTTGAAGTTATCCTAGGTACCTAGATTGTTCTGGTCATTGCACTAATGACAATATGCAATTATTCTTTTGTTATGCAGATGTGTAAACAGTAATAAAATAAAGCAGAAAATAATTAATCAAGTCTTTGTTATATACACTTATTCATTAGTCAGTTATATCAAACTATGCTAATAGAAAGATATAAAATATATTCTAGATATTGGGTAATTGTTAAAACGTGTTTTATACAATAGCTTTGGCAACTAATTGACGCAAACATATTTTGTACTTACTTAAAACACCTGGTAGATCCACGACTTTTGAACTATTTCACATTTTTCTGCTTCTGCTTGTGAATAAGGTAACTTTAAAGAAAGTGAATGAATGATATAACACAGGTACAATTTTAAAACCATTATTGCCATCACGTTTGGTCAGATTTATGTTACTGTAAAACTAATTCTTTTATGGTACGCTTTTCTGTATACCTGGTCATTTTTCATAAATTACATGAATTATACTACATTGACATGATCATGACTGTGTGAAAAATAACATTCTTATAGCAGGTATACCATATACAATGTGTTCACGGATCGACTTCGGTAGAGAAAAAACTTTTTTATTTGTGGTTTTACGAGAAAAAGTCATTCTTGATGAAAAGGCCTCCTTGCTCTAGAAGCTCGAAAAATACATACATATATTTTTTTTTTGTAAAAAAATGTAAAAATTGACCTGATGGAAAGAATCTTTAATTTGTTAAAATAATCATAAAGTGAAAAGTTATTCAAAATGGTGACTATACAGGGTCAACAGGGTTATTTTTGAAGATATTAAAAAGGTTTAAAGACCTTCGTTAACTAATTTTTTTCGCAGAATCCAAATTTTTAATTAAAAAAACAATTGCGCATCGGGATTAAGAATTATCACATCACTGTTTTTTTAAATAGAACACCCTGTATATTTTAAAATAATTTTCCTCACTTTTCTGATTTCGAATATACGAACATGTGTCATGTTATTTCAAAACGTTTTTGGGGTATTTGGAATTTGGTATTAAAATACTATTAAAGATTTTGTTAAATGTAGTTGCCTCTGAAAACGAAATAGCTGCACTTCTGAACTAAAGATGCAGTTTGCTTATTAAAGTTATGTTTCTCAATAATCTGCATCTGTCCTGGTTAATTCTTCTTCTTTTTTTCAAAAAAAAAAAACTAAGTTATTTCAAAAAAGGACATCTTTGCATGATGACCCTGTATATACGAAGTTTCAGAATTTTTTCCAACGTTTAAATGTGTTCTGTAATCAACCTATTTTTTTTTAGTATTTACAGCTTAATGGAAACTATCTTGTCAAAAGAAACGTTCTACCTACTCAGGCTAATTGGCATAAGCCTACTTGATCTCGTTATGAATTCAAGGTTGAAGAAAAAAAAGTTTAACTTTAAAAACCGTTTTATCGCTGTTTACTATTATAGAAAATTTCTGAAATCAGATGTCGAAACCTGCTACACATACTACCGCAAATAAAAATTTATTGTTAGTTTTAATATCAAACAAAATCCACATGTTGTGGCCTAATGGATTTTGTTTCGGGAGACGTACAATTTAGCCACACCATAAAAAAAAACGATATTTTCCAAAGCAGCATTTTAACTTTGTTGCGCGACGACTTCTGACGTTGCTGGATAACGTCGTAACAACGATTATCCGACTCGCTTTTGCAACAATTCAGTGAATAAAATCAGGATAGTTGCAACATTGGCATGCTATTAACAGTGATGACTGATGACCAATGGCATCCTTTTAACGTTGCGCGGAAAACCAACTTTTGCGCCAAAATTAGCGAAGTTTTAAAGTATATTTTTCTAACTAAAAACTTTGTTAGACGTTTGGACCATTTGTGTTTACTGGAATCAACACCACAGCTGTTCCATGTAAACTTAAAGAGATAGAAAATAGATTCTGTGTTTTATTGTGATGTTTTGAGTGGATGTTAAGAGCATTGCGGTACCAAAATTTTTCAACGCGGGCCAGGCCAGTTCATGGTAAAATATAGACGTTGTAGGCCGAAAAATCAAGCGTTCCCCCTCACTGTTGAGTTTTTAGAAAAAAAGCATTTTTTTTTTACTTTTTTCTTGGATACACAAATTTGAACGATTTATTTATAAACACACAATGTAATGATTACTTAGTGGTTTTAAACTTAAAGTAGCATAATTAGATTGACCAAAACCTCCTACATTTTGTCACTTTATTTGTCAACATCATAATGACGGACAACCGTGTGTACGTATGTCCTCGAGATAGTCTTGAAAAAATGGCGGAGTTGTGTAAAACAACCCCGGCCAAGTTTAAGTATAAATCCTAAAATATGCATAATATACGACTGCTTAGTTGTAAAAAGTGGTTGAATATCTGATTGACCGCTCTCCATTGATACTGAGAAGGGACCCCTGCAAAGAAAATCACGAGAACAATAGAATAACACAAGAAAAAAATTATAGGTTATGTTGTTTGGTTTAGTTCTTTGTCTTCCTCTATCCGTCTTATCATGCACGCATCGCACCACAATCTGTCGTCCATAAAACGTTGAAGAATGACTCGAATCTATACGTTGATAATTCGGGTCTAATGACGACGTTTCCACAACGTTAATAATACACCCAAGACACCAACGTTCACAGTTCATATATGGTCGAACTGATATTGTTAAAACTTGTCTATTTTACTTTAGTCACAACAACTGATAAGCGACGTCGTCTAGTCGGTAAGAGGTCGTGGGCGATGACAATTTTCTACACCTAATACAACGTTAATTTCTGTGCAAGTCGCAAAATTGCTGCTTGGGTTACTACTACTATCCCCCCTAAACACACCACTATTGCGCCCTCCTTAGCTAAATTCTAAATCCGCCACTGCATGAAGAGAAGGCCAGACATAATTGCACTAGAGCAATAGTTAATTTTGCGCCAGGAGTGAAGACTGATTTTGCCCTTTTGCCCTTTTTAGATGAGACATCATTTTACTTTTTCTAATAATAGTAAAATAATACTTGAGGTTACTTAGTTAGTCGACATTGACATAACATGGTCGGCATCAAGCAGTTCTTAATAAGGCTAGGAATCGAATATGAATAATTCGAATATTCGAATATATGAGCATTCAAATTCTAATTCAAATATTCGATATACTCGATTATTCGAATATTTGGGTATTCAAATATCTTTAAATTTTCAAATAGGTATGTATCCAAAGTAGGTAGGTGGTAGATACTAGGTAGGTACAAGCTCAGAACGGGCTTTTCTCAGGCAGGTAGTAACATTGTCAACGCCAAGTGTTTCTACCTTAAATCAAATAAGGTGGAAAAAAATTTTTTCTAAGCAGTAACTTACCCAACCTCTGATTATGAAGGGCCTTTTTTGAAATTGTTAAAATAATATATATTGTTCTACTTTATAGCAATAGAAGTTGTAGGTGGTTTGCTTTGTTTGTATAAGAAGTTCACGTATTAAATATCAAATCATTTTCTAATTGACCAATTCCCGCAAGTTTTATTTGCATTAAAAAGTAAAAACTCTAATACATGCCAAAATATTCATACCTATACCAATTTGAATAACCGAATCAATTTAATGATTACAAATAATATCCGAAAATTCAGAAGATTATTCGAATAGATGGAATGTTTGAATAGTTCGATTATTCGGTTCATTCGAATATTCGAATAGTTTAATAAAATGATTAATTCAAATATTCGAATAATTCGAATATTCGAATACTAAAATCTGGAAAATTCTCAGCCTTACAGGGTTGCCATCTTCCAATTTTTGACGGTTGTATCCGAAGTAATATCACAGATATTGGTACTTTTTAAAAAAATGCGACAAAACAAAACTTTAAATAACATAGGCTGGCTATACTAAAATTATAAAAATGTACACATAAAGGGCGCCTTGTGGCGCCTCCTTGCGAGTTGCTCCTGGAGCCCCCCTTGGCCTATCCTAAGTCCGGCTCTGATTACATGGATATAGCAGGTATATCAGCCATATACTTATGTACTTCTGTAATAAAACTATTAATTACATTATCACAACGCGTTCTAACTAATCATTTCATTTAGATTCTTTTTTCCTATGCAACTTTTAATCATTTATTGCCACATAATTTTTGTTGTAAAATTTAAAAAATAATACAAGAAACAAATTTTAAAGAAAACAAATATGTACTTTAAAAATATATTATGACAAAAGCAAAACCAAAAGGTTAATTTATTTAATATAAATTATATTAAGTAAACATTTAGAAATCAAACAAGATTTTATGAATGAGAATATAAATGCACGCACTTACACTTTGATGTAACCATAGAGTCCGTAGGGGTTGTTGCACCCAGTTTGATAAATTACAAAAAATATGTTTACATGCCAACAAAATATACATATTATAATTAAAACAATTTTCTCATTTTCTACTACATGTGAATCCCGAGGCGAATCCATATTTATTTTATAACGTTACAAAGAGATTTGTAAGACACATGCCATATTTTCACTATTAGGGCAAATATCAATAATATAAATTTATAAACATGTATTTAATACCGAATTTAATACTTAATTTTACTGAAATTTTGTAATATCATGTATAAATAGAGCTTATATAAATTCAGCGATAATCAACCATAATTAATTATAACTATTATTACTCTTATATAGTATTTTCACATTCACGTACGTAAGGCATCTCATTAATTAAACAATGATATTAAGACTCAATTAAATTTTATATCAGACTTGAAACGATTATATACAACAG
The DNA here is from genome assembly GCA_029963845.1 of Rhamnusium bicolor. Lineage (NCBI taxonomy): Eukaryota > Metazoa > Arthropoda > Insecta > Coleoptera > Cerambycidae > Rhamnusium > Rhamnusium bicolor. The sequence goes on from JANEYF010003852.1 coordinate 194,379, forward strand.
TCGCTCTTAAAACTTTTCTAATCGTACATGAAAATTAATATAACAAAATATTTTCAATTTGGTGATATAATTATTTATTTATTTACAGAATTAAACAACACTACAATTTTTTTGATGTAAAATGTTCCTCAAAGTTCTCGACATTCTAATATCAGATAAGAGATAACATAATATGGAATGGTGTTGACATTTAATAATACAATGTTTCATGCAAATCTAAATATTTATTTGAAGATGATTAAAACTAACGTTGAAATGCTTTTCAGTAACTTGATGGGGTTCATTATATCCCGTATCTTGGATGACATTTCCAGGGAGGGATTTTGATTTACACGATATTTAATATTATATTTAATTATCAGTTGTAAATCATAAAAGAAGCAGTTTTCTAATACCTTTGTAATGTTACAGATAAAAATATCGACCACTAACTATTATTGCTATACAGGCACAGGCTATCTTTAAATACAAAGTTTTATTTTACAAACCATAGTTAAAATCCAAGCAAACTTTTATTGAGATATTTACGTTTCTCAGCAGATAAAAATGAGTCCCTGAACCACGAGACAATTAAAATATAATTAGTCATATTATATAATATTCGATTAAAGAGATTTTTCCATTCCATCGTCATTATTAGTAAACTATTTAATTTTCAGTTGTAAATCATAAAACAAGCAGTTCTCTAATACTTTTGTAATATTACAGTTAAAAATATCGACCACTAACTATTATTGCTACACAGGCTCAAACATCTTTAAATACAAAAGTTTTATTTTACAAACCATAGTTAAAATCCAAGCAAACTTTTATTGATATATTTACGTTTCTCGAGCAGATAAAATGGGTCCCTTTCCTCAAGACAGGTGAAATACAATTAGTCATATTATATAATTTTAATGCGCTAGCTTAATGTTAATGGCAAAATTTAACAAAATGCAACGTAATGTGTCGCTTTATGTGCAAATATTGCAGATCATAAATAAACTTTTTTGCTATCTTCGACCTAAATCCGGTCTCTACTTATACGTTACTAGCTCTTTACCCGCAACTTCGTCCACGTGGAAATAGGGACAATATATTAAATGTTTTTTCAGCATCATCTTGACACGACTATTGTATAGCATTTATGATTTAAGAATCGTCCAATGTTGCTTAATTTTTTCGATGCCTTTCGTCGATTCCCCCTTGGTTTTGTTTTTTTTTTTTTGGTAACCTTTCTGAGCAAAAACCAAGTCGAAATCTCATTGGGCTTAAGAGATATTGAGAAATCCATGAAATCACTATTTTCAACCCTTAGGAGTCGTAGCAATATCGACAGTGATGCACCCACCACTACATATATAATCTCTTCTAGTTGAATCAGCAATAAACAACAAAAAGAGATAAAAATTTTTATAATTTAGTACTACCCTTTTATGCCGAGCCTGACTTTTACGTCAATGGCATCCGAGATACGGGCTCTAGTAACCACAGAACAAATTGAATATTATTGCACAAAAAGAAATTTTTAGTTGTTATTTTTACCAGCTTCAAAAATGCCAATGAACCAAGAAGCCATAATGCTGGACTAATATAAATGAATTTCTGAAATTATTATTTTTATTTGATGAAATAAAAATTCATTTTAGTGTATGATGCAAAAAAATAAATAAAAATAATCTTAAATGAGGCAACCACGCAGGTCTAGCTGGCCAAGTCAAGTCGTTGCGCCACTCACTGTTGGTAAGTCGAATTACTGCCTAAAACATTAAAATGAGGAGCCCTAATCTAGGGATGGCAATGATGTATCGATGTTTTAAAAATATCGATGTATCAGACTATAAACATCGATGTTTTGCCATCGATGTCTGAATGATGATACATCGATATGTTTTTAAAACATCGATACATTGTTGCCATCCCTAGATATAATATTTATTTAATATTTTTTTATAATTTTTTTTATTTTAATTTTTATATTTTAAATAATAATTTTTTTTTTTTTTTTTTTTTATTTTTTTTTTTTATTAATTTATTTTTATTATAAAGATTATTTTTATAATTATAAATTATTTTTTTATTTATTTATTATTTTATTTATTTTTTAATATTAATAATAATTTTTTATTATTTAATTTATTTTTTAGTTTTAAAAAAATTTTTAAAATTAAGTTAAATAAATTATTTAAAGATAATAATTAAATAAATATAATAGAATAATTTATTTTAATATTTAATATAGTTTATTATTAAAATTTTTTATTTATTTTTTATTATTTTTTATATATTAAAATAAAGTATTATAAATTTTTTGTACAAATTTCATTAAATATTAGAAATCTATAATAATAAATTTTTATATAATGTATTTTCTAAATTTTGAATAGAGGAGGGAGGCACCTGATAAATCAGGAACAAGATCTAGCCCATATTCGTTATGGTAGGTCGTTAAAAGAGTAAGTAATTTAGTTCGTGCTTTGCACTTACCGAAAACCGAGCCGAAAACTACAGTTTCTAAAGCGGTATATCTCGCCGAGTCGGACATTTTCACGTTGCTTGCAATAAATTGCCACTAGATGACTTTACAATCTTTTAATTTCAAGTCGCTACTCGCAATTTATATTCTTGATTTATTTAAAGTTTAGAAGAACGACTATTTGGTAATTTATAGTGTTGGTCCTTTATAAAATATAAACCAAATATATTTTTTTATTTTAAAATAAAAAACTGTGGTATTAACAGCTTTAGTTTTTTTAACTGAAAAGATTTTTTCCAAATTAAAAGATAAAGATGAAAGATTTGTCCACAGCAAAACAATTTAGAAACGAAATCAAAAAAATTCTAACTGACAACTATTTCTATGAAATAAAAGAATTCAAGGTATTTGTAAAAACCCTAAAGTGAGGTTCTCTTAAAATATAAATATTTCTGTATAAGTATACGAGTTTATATAACGTATATATTTATATGTATGTGTATTCTATAGAGCTAGGTTTATATACTCGCTTATCTGTAGTACGTCTCTTTAGTGAAATATGTCTGTTATATGGTATACATTAGGTTTTTTTTCTATTTTATTTCTACATTAAACAATGTTAATATACTGTGTATTGATCCGTGCATATATTTGTTTATTGTTTACTTTCACTAAAAGCTGAGTACAATATCTTATATGATAATTTTTTACTTTCTTATTCCTAATAGTATAGTAATCGTGATTTTTTTCGACCTCGAGATTTTGATTGATATATACGTTTTGAACCCTCCTGAATCCATACTGACTATTTTCCGAATGATATCTGTCGGTGCGTGCGTCCGTGTGTGCGTGTGCGCGCGGGCGTACGTGCGTGCGTGCGTGTGTTGTGTGTGTATCCGCAACTCAAGAAATACTAATGGGAGACTTCCCAAATTTGGCAGTTAAGATTATTAACAACATTTTAGGTGACACATTAAATTTGGTGAATGTGGTACCACCAGAAGAGACAATGAATGAAAGAAAAAAGGTGCAATTTCGGGAAAAAAATTTAAAAAATGTTATTGCATTTCTGGACGAATCTCGACGAATTATAATGAAAAAACATAACTTTATGAAAAAAAAATCTGTCCGCATATCTGTAGTATCGCGATAGCAGCCACAGTTTTTGAGATAAAGCTTTCAAATTTGGTACACATGTTCTAAAGACCAAAGACAATGAAAATTCGGTGATGGGCAAAATTGGCCAGCTGCACAGAGGTCCACGGCACCCAAACTTTCTTGTATTTGCCTTTACAAAAAATATATTCTTGATGAAATCATGTCTACTACATCAAGCGAATAAAATATATTTTCCAAGTACTTAAATAAAGCTGATGTAAACTGAAATATTTTACACATTTGGCCTCATAAAATGGGGTTAGAATAAATTTAACAGTTTGACGTTTGAAAGGTCTAATTTAGTTACAAAAATGTCAATGTCAATAACAGAAAATTATTAAAATATATGACATGAATTATTATTGACAGTATCGAATGACGCTGATAATTAATTATTTAAAGATTTTAGTGAAACATTTCAAGGTACGCTATTAAAATTTAATTGAGGTAAGTTGAGAATTAAATAGAATGATTTTTTTAGATCAGGATTATATATTATACTGGTATAAGAAAGTTATGTGGTGGCTACATCAGATATTTTAATATTATATAGAGATTTAGTATTAGATGACTTACCTTATCCATTATAACATGGCACTAAGAGGTTAATAAATGAATGAATGAATTAATGAATGTTTACGTTATCGTATTCTGCAATGTAAATCGTTATGGCGAGTCTATCATTTGTTTCATATTCTATCCGAATATGTTGAAACACGTTTCAAGTACTGCTCTAATGTTCTGTGTTTCAAATAAATATGCCTCATTACAATTGTTGTATCTGCTGCGCCAATTTTTCTTTAGTCAAATTTTTTTGAAAATGTGTTTGTTAATGTATTAGTCCCGATATTAGTGAAGAGAAGTCTTTAAGTTTAGTATATGTCGAATTATAAGAAATTTTGTCGGAATTTCATTTTCCTCCCTTCCTAGAAGTATCAGTTGTGGCTCCAGTCTCATAGACTGCACGTATCCTAAGTTGGCACTATTTTACTGTTAATGCAATGCTAATCTGGCCATAGATATAACCGCAAAAAAAACACTGAGTTAAGAGTTCTTCAGTGTCGAGTAGTAACTGATTTTTTTTCTTAATGTTGTTTATTATTATTATTAAGTATTATTTTATGACAAATCTTTGATGCTAAACTAACATCCAAAAAAATCGACCAGAATTTTACAGTTTCTTGTTGAAAACTGGAGGTCAAGTGATATAATAATAAAAAAGATAATATGCATATAGCTAATGAATTTGATTTAAATAACTAAATTATCTAATTTACATTCTAATATTTACTACACATAGAGGTTTTTGTCGGAGTTTTTCAACTAAATACAATTAACGGGCCACACGTTGACAAAATATATTTTGATGTTAAACCGCGGACTAGCATCAATAGGTAACTAAAATTTAGTAAATCAATTCTATATCTTAAATAAAACCATCTTAGAAAACATTTCTGTTGAATATAATTTATCTACCTAAATTATTTAATTTACATTTCCTGAGATTAAAAATGATTTATTATATCTAGATATATATTTTAGTCAGGTTTCAACGTTACTGACGAGACGCATATTAACACATACCTACTTTGAATATTAAAACTAGAACTAACATAAATATACATAGGTATAAGTACCTCAATTAAGTAAATTAATTCTATCTCAGGAAACATCTCTGAAAATATATTTACTCTCTCTTGTCAAAAAACATACTACCTAATCGATTTTATTAACTATTTATGTATGAGATAAAAATCAAAATTCTGAATTAGTTTCAATATTTTTCTGTTTTAATCAGATACGTTGTAAATAATAATAGATAATGTACACTAGGCACAGAAATTTAAGAATATTTCATATTTTCATGAAAGGATTGGACCTCGGATTGGACTAAAAATATCGTTATGGGGGGATTGACTAGATTGACAACTTCATCATTAACCTTTTTGAATAATTTGGTTATGAAAAAAACGAGGAAAAACTATTTTAGTTTAAGAAATGTTTAGCCGTGTTTAGCCAACAATGTAGGGATGCGCGACATAAGATATTTTTGCGTTCCGGTACTTTTCTTTCCGATTCTCGATATTTTGTACCGGTATTACAGTTTACAATATGGTACAATATGGTACATTTTTAGCCAGTACCTATCACATCAGGTATCGCTATCGACTTTCCAACCAAAACGACTTAAATATATTCTACTGTTGAATTATTGGTACGTCGATTCTCTGTAAAGGCTAATATCAAGGGATATTATGACTTGACTCATATCAGATTAGAAATCGATTACAAGAAAACATTAAGTTATTTTTTAAGTTCATTAAAGTTTTATATTTTATGTTGGTGGCAATACTGAACATTTTAAATGCCGGTTCGGATGTGAACTGGTACTTCGTATATCTGTACTTTTCCGTTCGATATTATACCCACCCAGAAATTTTTTGTCAATACGATGTGATACGCGATACCGGTACTTTTCAATGTATCGCACATCCCTACAACAATGTCCTAAATCTGTCATCAATACCTATACTAGTATACGTGCATGTTTTTGATGATGTGGTCGATCTCATCTTGTGGTTTTGTGTCCATAGAATGGGAAGAATATCTGACACGAGATCTGACAGTTGCCTAATGTTCTCTGAAGCGGGTTGTGGTTTTGAAGTGCTCTACCTAATAAATCCCATACACGTTTAATGAGATTCATGTCAGGAGAACGCGGTGGAAGAGGATCATGATCAATTTCATCAGTTTCAAAGACGTTGAATACTTGCTGAGTACGATGGGGGCGCGCATTATCATCAATAAAAATCAAATTTTCGCCAATAGCACCTTGAAAAATTGTCACAATGTTACTGACAATATCATTGGCATACACTTGCCAAGTTGTGGTTCTCCTGCAGATGTACAGATCGGTGCGTCCTCTAACAAATATTTCTCCCCATACTCTAATACTGCCTCCTCTAAAAAGTATTGTGGGTTGGATAACTCTTTGCTGTATCTCTCCCCTGACATCTTCCAAATTCGTAGTCGTCTGCTATTGTTGTGCAAGTCGAAACGAGACTCATCGCTGAATAAAACTGGACTCCATTCTATGTCCCAGTTTTGATGATCCCTTGGCCACCTTAAGCGGGCTGCATGGTCAGCTTGGCGAGGGACTTGATATGAAGAATGACTTGACAGGCCAAATTCCCTGATTCTATTACGTACTAATTGGACACTTACTCTAAGTAACCCCATGTGTTGTACGTAAGCTGCTTCTTACTTGAGAAGCGTACAGGATATGATTCCTTCTTATTGTAAACTGAAGATAACGATCATGTCGAGGTGTTGTATACCGGGATCGACAAAGTGGAGGTTCCGAGTTAAGTAAAATTTCCAGCTAGGGATGCCAATGCTTACACATGCACTGATGATCTTATCTTCTGGAGGCGCTGATTACCAAGGAGCGGAAATATATGCCTTTTGTCCAATTTTCAAAGCAGGCAGTTATATAATTTTTTAAAGTGCCTTCAAATAATTGAATTAACTGATACGTATGCATTTATTTTAATACCTTAACACCCTATGTAAAGCGCCAAGTGTGGCGAGTTGGAAAAAGAATACGGGCGATGGCTGTGAACTAGGATGAAATGAGATAGAATAAGACACACCCAGCGAACGTAAGGGCAGGCTTCAGTCTGTGCCTCGTCAACCACCTACAACACAGTCACACTGTTACATCCATCTTGCTTGTTCGATCGGTCTTTGTTAACATTTGGCCACATTTGGCGGTTTACACACGGTATATGTACCAGTTCGGCAACCAGTATGGTAGGAAGCCGGGATAGATATATGTAATATTATACATAACTGGTAGCGGAAATAGGCTGACATTAAACATGTGATTAAAAAAATAATAAATACCTCTGTAAATACATAATTGTAATAAGTATTCCAAAAGGTCCATAGCAAATAGTTGAACACGATTTCCAAATATAAATATATTTTATACGTGTAAGTTGTTTTTTATACTTTGCAACATAGTTTTATTTTCATATTTAAATTACCTAATTGAAAACAGACGAGGATGCAGTATGATTTGGTATTTGTATGAAGCGTTCAGTTTCAAATATTGCAATGTTAAATATCATTCTAATGCGTATCTGAACTCGCATTCTTTACACTTAAATTATTTCAATAACAGGTCTATTCGAGAGACAATACAATTGTTTCTCCCTATATTTTTTTAATAGCTATTTTACATGAGGACAAATCGAAAACAAATCTTGTTTCACAATTTGCAGAAAGTCTTGTTTGCATTATATTTTCTAGCGAAATTTACGTTAAAAGTCCTGGGGCTAGGGACGGCAAAATGAATGATAACATCGATAATTCGACATCGATAAACATCGCCCCTTAGACATCGATGCGGTAGTTGCATCGAAGAAAAAACATCGATATTTCTCAAATATCGATGTTTTTGCATTTTAACTGTACCATTGTGGTTGAAAACTATTTCCAACATGTGACAAAGACAAAATTACAATAAAAATCCATATATTTTAGAGAACATATTACGAATATTAAAGATCCTTATAGCTTACTCGAATATTTTGTCAATCATGTCATGTCTAGTTAAGTTGCAACATCTGTGGATAGATGTCCAACGTCTATAAGTAATTGCAGTCTACAAAGTTCAATAGTAAGTAAATCCAATCAAACGAAAGCAAACATCGGTAAATATTGGCCAATTTTCAATGTTGATACACAGAGACGGACTGGGAATGGAAAGGCCCGGTGGCACTTGACTGGTAGGGGAACGCATATTTCTTTCCAAATTATTGTCAAAAAAATAAATGAAATATAAATACATCAAAGAAATTTTAATAAAACAACATTTTTGAAAAGAAATTTGATGAATTTTTTCAGCTTAGCTAAAATGCAATCATAATCGATTGATTTTAACAGATGTTCAATGCCTATGGCCATGCTAAAAAAGAGCCGACCTTAACCTATTTTTGATCATTTTTAATTTAGAAACTGCTCTCACAGGATTTTATATTTTTATTGTGTCCCTAAAAACCGTTATTTTCTTTCAATTAGTATAGGAGTTATAAATCCAATACCCACAATTCGTCCACCCTGTATATTTGCTTATGAATATGATACTTTTATTTAGATAGGTAAATATATAGGGTGGGGCAATAGCGCGTCGAACTTATTTTCGAATATACAGGGCGAGCCAAGACGAAATTACAGGATCAAGTGCCTTTTTTTTAAATGAAATGCTATCTATATCTGTACATTTTTGAGGCCTCTTTCTAGACTATTAATTTCTATATTATTATTATCTCCCAACCACTTGGTTGTAATGAATTTTTTTGTTGAAATAATGCCATCTGCAGATGCATATTGAAAAAAATCACCAGTCACAATTATGGGTTTTAAAAAAAACTTATGTGAATACTAGTTAATGTTTTTGAATCATTTTTACTTCGCAAAAATGTATAGGGTGGCCAAAAATTATTTTTCAATTAAGAACTTTTTAAATTGAATTTTCTCAATTCCTGTATATTTTTCAACGATGTGATGATGAAATGAAAAACGACATTTTTTGTAAGTACTTCCCTATGGCTAATTGCAACTATTTTCGTTTTATGGAGTAAAAGAACAAAATTCAAGAATAAACTTAAAAAATAGAGGTTTCTTCAAATAATTCATTAGAAAAAATTGTAATAAGTGCTCCACATGTTGCCCATTTTGATTGACACACATCAGATTATTACTTTCAGGAAAGATAATCAATTATTTATATATGATAACAGCTCTACATCAAAATGTATAACATTTAATTTAATTAAGGAGGTTTAGTAAATTTTGTTTGCTACTTTTAAATAAATTTCCAAACTATTAAGTAATTTTTTGGAGCTCTTACTTCAGAATTAGGTACGTATGATCTATCTTTATTCTTTATATCATAATCAGAGTAAAATGCACTATTTTGTCATACTCATAATAATCATGGTAATGTATGTACGATGAAGCACTTTCGCGCATGAAATGTGGCGCAGCAGTGTGAGCAGTCAGAAACTCAAACTGTCCTCAGCATGCGCAAAATGACAATGGCGTTCCAGGAGATAATAAACGGAGATTTTGACTAATAAATAGTCAGTGTTCCGGCAAGTCAACTGATTAGTTTCTAACCGATTTCAAACGGTTTGAAGAATTCGCAGATTCTCCATGGATTTTAACCTGGTCATGCGCAGTTCAAATATATCTGTCTATCTAAACTTATTCAACTTGTATGACTGCACAGCACCGACGTGTGGTAATAGTAGAATAAGAAATAGAAAAATTATTGCACATAGTCACTCAAAATTATATATATTTTTAAATACTATACCAAGAAGGCCACTTGTTATCAATATTGGTTATAGCTTAGATTTCCTTGTTTTAAGGCCTATAGGTTTGGTAAATATATAAGTACCTAAATCATTTACCCTTTTTGGGGGGGGGGGGGCACAAGTTAGCCCATGTAGCTAAAATATCTCAACACAGTTCAAATATAAAATGTCGTTTAAAACTATATGAATTATAAACGTATTTGTGAATAACTTTAACATTCCATTCTCAAGTAGCATCGCTCCATCTTCTAAAACTGTTTTGAGAAATTTAAACACAAATGATCCAAATGATTGTAAAAACAGAGCTATAGGTTATGTTATATATAAGTTTCAATCAAATATCATGCGGAGAACTGAGAAAGTACGAAAAGGGCAGGAAAAGCAAAAATTTTGTTTCAGCAGTATAAATTGCTAACTAATTCCAGACTAGTTCATGTTTAGACATGCGCATTCAAAAAGTTCATCAAACCATTTGTGATTTTCTGCAAGAACAAACCTATTATTATACGCCACATGACCGATCTCCCCGTAGTCGGCGTACACAGAGGCGTACTTGGCTTGTCTGTGTCAATAACTAAAATGAAATTCGATGATCCAGACTCATTTGTTGTAATGAATAATAATAGTTAGAGATTAGAGAGACTAAATATATTTTTTTCGTGATCGTATCATGGTTATAGATTTTTTTTTGTCTGAATTAAGAGGGTATTCTGAAGGCCCGGTAGAATTTTGCCCACTTCTGCCAATAGCTAGTCCGCCCCTGTTGATACAGCGATGTGACGCCATCCAGACATTGATGGCAAAACATCGATGTTTATGATCCGATGCATCGATGTTTTTAAAACATCGAAACATTGTTGCCATCCTTACCTGAGACACTTGGCTGATTTTAGTTAGAAATCCCTAACAACCGCATATAAGCTAAAATTTTGCTTATTTCCGGGGGTAATTTTTGTCATAATCTAAAACGGACTTAAGTCAAAGATAAATAACTCTGGGTTATCTGCCATCGTGATTTAGTATTGAAAAATACCTGGTTCAAATATGTTAGGTGCAATAGTTTGGAACACAAATGTTAATATGTAGAGTTAAAACATAAAAAATATATCTTACTGATATCAGGAACATTCATGTTTTTTTGTCGTTTTTCAGTGCTCAGATAACTTCGAGGTTAACTTTAACTAGAAGCTAAGTTAAAATTAAATTCGTTTACTCATTATATTACAATACCATACAAATCAGATCAATACAATACAAATCATAACATTACATCTTTTAGTGCTAGTGAAGTATAATTGATATTAAATGCAGGATAATATTCAAGGAAACAACTGTTATTATAACAATTATTTATTTTGACATTATCTCTAGTTAGAGTCAACTACTATAAACATTGATAAGCTGGCCCTTAGATGAGTGCTACTGTCGACCATTCTTGTTTATTTCCCATTATTTTCTTTTGTCATCATTTAATTAAAAATTACATCACAGACCGTCTTCTAAAGGAACTTAAAATAAAACTGAGAATAAAAATGTATCTCTTGTTTCGGATTATCTCAGGAAATTTTGAAAAATGAATATAGTTAATTCTTGGAGCAAATACCATTGTTTCAATAAAAATTAACCATAATATCTTTAGAATTTTTTTTAAATGAGCTTAGGTTTCGTTTTTTTTTGTACTGCAAAGGTATGTCCGCCATTTGAAAATATCGAGGGGAAAAATTATTGATTTTCTAGAGTGTATATTAATTATGGATAGATAGGAGTTGATGAAGTTAGAAACTCGATAAACTAATTTTATAGATCACAAAAAAAGTGCAAAGTTCCCTTAACTTCCGTAAAATTGTCCTGTCAGGAGACGTTACTTTTGCAGGTACATGTACATAGTGATGTGAGTGGAGGAACGTCCCCATTGTGCTAGAGAGAAGAAATGAGAATGTTCGCGAACGTTCAGTACGTTTGTGCGCGAATATTCACTCATAATGCGCGAACGTTCCCTCGGTGACACGTATGAGAATGTTCGTGAACGTTCTCCCTGGAAGTTAGTGTATATTTTTGTCTGCACAATAAGAATAATCTCGTGTTTAAGATTCGCGCGATTCATAAAATCCCAATTTCGTTTTATCTCGAATCGAAGCCACACTAGTTGGAAGATCGTTAAAGACATGCATTGTGTTTATTTACCTTTTATTACCGAGACCGTGTACAAATTGTGTTAAATTTAATTTCTTTCTCAAGCCAAGAAAAGCCTAGGAAAAAGTGAAACGAAAACAAAAGGAAATCGATAAAACTCTATAATATTGCAGATTTTGCAATGTTAAATACACTAAATGTATTTTACGTAAGGACAAATCTAGCCGACTTGTCGGATAAATTGACAAACGTTTATATTAAGACTGGTCGGCAACCCACATGTCGGGAAAATATGCAAATAGTTCTGAACTGATTTTTTTGGACACAAACTCATTCAATACAATCTCAGCCCAAGATGAAGGATGATGTCCTAGTACCTAATCAAACACCGTGTCTGTTTACTGTTTAAGTAGTACTGAATAAAATTTGCAGGAAACAACTACTCAGCGGACAAAAGCCCCGACCTGCATTGAATTAAACCTGCAAATCTTGTTTGGTAGCTAAGATCATTTGTCAATTCCTCACTAGACATAGACCGGTTTCCAACTTGTTATGTATCTCGTCAGTATGCCATAAGTAATGGAACGGACAAATAAAAATCCTGCAGATCTTTTTTAGTATATAGATTAGCCCACCAGTGTTAGAGGTCGAAGCTCTTGGTACCTGCTTTGTAGGTTGCTATCAGTCGCTAAGATATCAGTGATGTCTGACTGGTAGTAACACTGACCACCAGAGGAGTACACTTATCACTCACTATGTCTGTATTGCTTAGTCTAGCCTAGTTTGCTATTATTATTTGTCCTTTCCATTACCTATGGCATACTGACGAGAACATAAAAAGTTCGAAACCGGTCTATGTCTAGTGAGGAATTCGAAAATGATCTTAGCAAACAAACAAGATTTGAATTTTTAATTCAATGCAGATCTAGGCTTTTGTCCGCTGAGTAGTTGTTTCCTGCAAATCTTATTCAGTATATAATTTAGCCCACCAGGGTTAGAGGTCGAAGCTCTTGGTACCTGCTTTGCAGGTCGCAATCAGTCACTAAGACATCAGTGATGTCTGACTGGTAGTAGCACTTACCACCATAGGGATACACTTATCACTCACTATGTCTGTTTAAGTAGTAACAAATGAAGACGGACCCGGATTTTGGGCTATTTTTTTAGATCTGACACCAACTTGTCAGCCGACTGAGTCAGCATTTCTGTATTTTCGTTTATGTTGACACGATCAGTTTCAGCCGACTTGCCGACCGAAAAGTTGTGTCCTTACGCAAACGTACCTTAAGCATACAACATGAATATGGGCTCATCTACAAAGGTGTTTAAAATGATCAAATAGAAAATTATAATAATTGTTAGTTTTCTAAAGTATATAGTAAGAACAAATTTAAAAATGTTAAAATTATGTGGTATGTGTACGTATAGAATAATTGTTTATATTTATTTTACTTTATGTATTTTAAATAGTAGTCTAGTCTAGCTGCATATTAGTCTATTATTAGGTGTAAGCTAAAATTAAAATGTTGTAAATTTGAAAATCAAAGATTTACAATTTGTTACAAATATTATTTGTGTTGCTGTTGCTATTTTCTTTATATCCGTTATTGTTACTGAAGAAATAATATATCATTAATATTTAAATATTTTTTTAAAATTTGCATATCTATTTTTTGTTTATACTGCTTGATATTGCATTAGATTATTAATCAGTAAAGTTTATATCAAACTTATTTGCAACATCAAAAACGTCGTCATCAAAAAATGAATGTCTATAACATGTCCACGTTATAATTAATTGTGATTATTGAGTAAAATTGGAAAAATTAGCAGCATTCCCATAAAGAAATGTTTACACACGATGAAAAAAATCGATATGTTATTAAAATACGGTGATCCTCTCGGTGAAGATATGGAGATCGACATGTTCCATGTCACAAAATGTTTAAAAGATTAGAAAAGAAGTAATACGGATGCGTTTTGTCAAAGAAAAACAAGGGTAGAGGAAAGTATCTACTCATGGTAAAGTTGCAGAAGTTTTTTCGAATAACAGAGCAATCTATTAGGCAAGCATCAAAGCAACCTCGAATGTCGTAGGCACCATTCGCTAAATTGTATCTCGAAATAAGTTTCACGAATATACACTCATATGTTAAAATTGTCGACGAAAAATGATTTTCATGAAGAAGACAGACATGTGTTATACCCGAGGTTAACCACATTTTATGGATTGACGAATATTGTTTTATTAGTAATGATATTCGGTAACCGAAAAAAAATACACACTATTGGTCTGATGAAAATCCTCATTAAAAAGTAGAAATTCAAAATCAAGGTTATTTTGGTGTCAATGTATGGGTGTGGGATACTGTGGGAAGTTATTTAATTGGTCGGGAAGTTATTTATTTTGCCGATATTTTTTTTAACACAATTTAATCCGACAAATACATTTAAATTGTTTGCAAAATGATTCGGCCCCGTTGTTAATAAATATTGTTCCCAACCAATTTGTCAGAATATTATGGTTGCAACAGGATGGAGCATCGTCTCATAATGAAGGCATCGACCGAAATTATTTGGATCAAAATTTCACCGATCGCTGGATTAAAATGCATGGTCCCTTACGGTTGCCAATAAACTCGCCAGATCTCACACCGATGGACTTATTTCTTTGGGGTACTTTAAAAAGTCAACAGATCTTGAGGAATCAAAGACGAATATCCAATGGGCATGCGATTTAATAAGAGATGGTGACACATTCAGAAAATTTACAACTAATGAAATCCGAAAACCATTGTTTGAACATTAATGTAAATTTATCCAATTTTATTTTTCTGATTCTTGAGGAAACTACTTTTGGTAAACTTTTATGATTACTTTATATTCTTTCATTTCCTCTTCTGACGAAAACTCTAGATAAGTATTATATCACCAATTTTTTTTTCAGTTTAAATGGAAAAAAAAAATAAGGAAAAAACGTGTCTTATTTTTGTATCTAATTTTCGATTTTCAAATTACAAAATAGGGAAAACACCCCATAATTTATTTGTGGCATTTTATAATGTTTTCTCGCACCTTCTTTAGGTACCCATTAAACAAAAAGACTAGTCAGAGGTTCTTTTTTTTTTTAAATGTTTTTACAAATGATTTTTCACACCTAAAAAATAAAATTATTAATGGTAAAATATTTTAAATTAGAAACTAAAGTTGATGTTTCGAAATCCAATTTGATTCCGTTATCAAAATTAATAAGAAAATTGCTTAGGTAGTGTTTGATATTTGTATCAATGTCAATCATGGCAGTTTTCTGTTTATATATTTCTTGATACTTAATGAAATCAGATTGTATTCCAAATTGTCAACTTAATTTTTCATATTTTATATTTAATAATTTCATTTTCAGGTGTCAGGCATTTTTTGATGGACAAAAACATTTTTTCATTAAAAAAAAGACAATATCTGACAAATCTTTTTTGGTGCACAAATTTATTTAATAAAATTTGTAGGACAGTGGCTTAACACTCAAAGAAAATGAAAAGTTATTGTTTTGAACCTTTAGGAAAAAAATTACACACACTGAGGCATAAATATCGATATGTACTTATGGATGGCTTTAAAGGTTTAATATAATTCTGGACCTGAGTATTAAAACGGCCAATCTCCATTTTTGCCGCATTTGAGATATGACCATCAGTAAAATGCCCCAGTTAAATACTACCGATACAAAAAAGGCCAATGTCCTAATGTTAATGCTTTCTGATATATCATTGCACTGGTAGGACTCATCTTCAAAGTAGTAGTAGAATTAAAATGGCCAAAGTAAACACAGAATTCACCCAAAATATCAAAATCTTCTGACGAATAACAACTTAAATAAAAATTATACTATTTTGAAATATTATCCTGACTTTCATTAAAATAAATAAATACTTACAATTTTAAAACGTAGTTATTACTTGCTATAAAATGTTACGCATTAATATCTCAAAACAATGAAAATGGATATTGGCCCTTTTAATACTCAAGTCCAGAATTATTACCTACATGTTTAATATAACATCAATTTTGTATCACTCAAGTTTTCAACATTAAACAACTAAGTCCAGATTCCAAGTTAATCTTGGCTTATTTGAAAAATTTTAGTTTTTCATTAATCATGTCCTGAGTCATGTCCGTTTTACACTCTTTATAAGGGCTATCGCAGAAAATTATACAAATAGATCAAATTCGTCAAAAGTCGATTTTGGGTTACATCTCAAAAACAATAACAGATATCGAAATTCGTATTATGACCATTCGATTCGATATTAACAATTGCCATTGAAAATGCGCAGTAAATAAAGTGCTTTCCAGTCCAGGGCGCAAATTGGTAAAACCCCCGTAGTGCGCAAATGAATGAACTCTTCAAATATTTGGAGTTTAAGACATTGGAATTCCCTATACCATACCCTAGAAACTGGGATACCCTATAACATATCTTTAACAACTGATTTGTAAAATGCAAAAAATTACCTGCAACTTGGATTTTACCTCGGATTTTATGTTGTTTATTGTTTATTAATTTTTAATCTATTTTCTATTTCCGTTTCATCAACGGATAATTTTACATACTATAAATGTATACAAATTTGCAACATGGCCTGTAATAACAATAAAATTTTACGGGTCGCAGATTAAGACGATGTAATTAATCCCGAAGGCTAACAAACTACTATAATTCTTACCTTTGCACTCGTTGGCATCTCTGGCAGTAGCTCTGCCCCAGGGCCTATCGAAATGAAACGGTTTACAGCGTTCGCAATCTCTACCAGCGGTGTTATGTTTGCATTCGCAGGCTAATTGTCCATCGCGTCCCGTAATACATCGACTGGCGTGGCCGTTGCACTTGCATCGCCCACCGACGGCGAAATCTGCCACAGCATATTGATGTGTCACCTGGTGATAACCGCCCATTATACCATTTGTACCGAGATCTGCACTTACAACCACCTTCGGATTCTTAGGCTCTTCATTATCTAACGCCTGCATCTCATTAACTAGTTGCACTGATGGCTCTTTAGTCTGGTTGTCTTCATCGAGATGCTTACTGTACAGACGTTCATCAACTAATATGTCAAGGTTATCTGACAAATCTTCCACGGGCATATGCAAACGATTAAAAACTACCTTGATATCCGTCGCGGTTACCCAGTCTTGCAAAACTGGAGAGTTATCAAAATCTAAAGCGCTAGGACGCCCTTCCAAAGTACTGAAAGCTATTCGCGACGTCTGCCCAAAGCTAAGAGTGTCACCACCAGTATATCTATGTGCATCCGTACACCGAGCCTCTTGTTCATTAGTCTTAGTTATAGTTGCTCTATTAGGTCTACCATACACTCTTCTGCACTGACTAGAATAAAACTGAAATGGTTGCCATGTTTTACCGTAATCCATACTTTTAAAAATTGCTATTGAATCTGGCTTTGGCGTTAAAGGACAAAATTGCAAGCTCACGTAAGTGAGCTCGTATTTCTTTCCAAGACTGAGAGTTAACGTCACATTGTCAGGCGGAGCATTTATCGAAGTAACTGGAGGAAGCGGGTCTGATCTCCAGCAAGTGACATTATTGGGATTATTTAGATCAGTCAGATGAGAAGCTGGAAATCTATTGCGGGATTGGCGATCATCACAAATATGACACTGAGGATTAGCTCCAGGTTCAGGAGCTTCACAATAATGCACAGGTGAATGCAGACCGCAGGTAGACGATGCCTTTACGGGAACACCGAATGCTGCATTCACGAAATCTGGAATGCAGCGTCGCGGTCTGTCTTCGTCGTAACACGGGTCTACTGGAGTCTGCTGACCCTCGAACATCTTCAGAAAGTTTTCGCTCACAGACAACACCGATGAAACACATAACAACAATAAAAACTTCGACATCATTTTGTACATTTTTTTCTGTCATTAGAAATATGAAATTAAAGTTTACCTTGCCTATCAGTTCGGAGTCATTTTTTTTAAATCGCACAGTAAATAAAATTTCAAAGCGAATTCAATGGAATCACCTACACTAATAATAAAATACCAGTTCAATAAAACTTTTTTTAAATAACCGAAGTTGTCGCTATTTGAAAGATCGCGCGTCCACGGGCCAGAGCAGAAAGAGGCTGAACGCTCACTCTCAGCGGTCGTTGGATAACTGGCGGTCCGCTGTCTGTTTGACTCTAGTAGCACCGCCCTCCCAAAAGGGCGCACATACCACCGACAACATCTACCAGCTCTAAGTGCCATAAGACGAGCTAGTAATTGATGATTAAGTTAATTATAGCGAATTAGTATGTCGACCAGGATTATCGTAAAGAGTAATCGATAAGGAGTACTGTCCACGATTGAGATCGATATGACCTAAGCTATGAATATTTATGGGTTTGTAATAGTTTCAGTGTCATTTTCAATATGACGTAGTGTTCAATTATCTAAAGTTCTTCAAATATGATTATAAGTGATATTCTATTCATTTAAAATATCATCAATATTAAAACAAGTAATGCATAATTTTAATATAACTATAAAAACAAATATACAATACAGAGTAGTCCCAGTATCCATCCTAAATATAAAAAATTGTTACATAAATGAACGCTTTATCGAGATAAATATGTATGTATGTATATAAAATGCAGGAAGAATTCCGTGTCAAAAATATTTATTTTATATTTAGTTTTTATGTACTGACCGAATTTAATAAAATTTTGTATATAAGTTCACATACTAAATTCATTAATTTACGATTTTTTTAATCTTATAATTTACAGATTAATAGTATATTATGATTTTCTGACAAATGCAAAATGGTTTAAAAATGTTGGCCAATCAAAATGTCGACCTCTATTTTTACTTTCTTATAAACTAATATAAGGAAGTATAGTAATCGTGATTTTTTTCGACCTTGAGATTTTGATTAATATATCTGTTTTGACCCCTTCTAAATCCATTCTGACTATTTTCCGAATGATGTCTGTCGGTGCGTGTGTGTGGATGTGTGTGTGTGTGTGTGTGTGTGTGTGTGTGTGTATGTGTGTATCCGCGATAACTCAAAAAATACTAATGGGAGACTTCCCAAATTTAGGAGCTAAGACTGTCAACAACATTTTAGGTGACGTATTAAATTTGGTGAATGTGGTACCACGAGAAGAGACATAATGAATGAAAGAAAAAAATTACAATTTCGGGTAAAAAGTTTAAAAATTTTTATTGCATTTCTGGACGAATCTCGACGAATTATAATGAAAAAACATAACTTTATGAAAAAAAATCTGTCCGCATGTCTGCAGTATCGCGATATCAGTCACAGATTTTAAAATAAAGTTTTCCAATTTGGTACACTTGTTCTAAAGACCAAAGATAATGAAAAATTCGGTGATATTCTTGATGAAAGATTATAAATCATGTCTACTATATCAAGCGAATAAAATATATTTTCCAAGTACTTAAATAAAGCTGATGTAAACTGAAATATTTTACACATTTGGCCTCATAAAATGGGGTTAGGATAAATTTAACAGTTTGACGTTTGAAAGGTCTAATTTCGTTACAAAAATGTCAATGCCAACAACAAGAAATTATTAAAATATATGACATGAATTTATTGACAATATCGAATGACGCTTATGATTAATTATTTAAAAATTTTAATGAAACATTTCAAGGTACGCTATTAAAATTTAATTGAGGTAAGTGAGGAATTAAATAGAATGATTTTTTTAGATCAGGATGATAAACCGGGTGGCCACGAGTCAATGTACGCCCTTAATATTTTGGTTGTTTTTGAATTTAAAAATTTGGTTTTTGGTACACATAAATTAGACAATAATGGGCTACTTTTAGACTAACAGGAATGAAAATATCACTTCCGGTTGAACCGGAAGTGACAACAACTTTTTTTCTTAAATGGAACGACTATATTTTTTTGATGGTTTCTCATTAAGCATTTCTAAGTGCAACAGTTTTTTTCAGATTTTAAAAATTCCAAAAAATTAGTGAGATAGGTACGTACAATTTTTTAATTTTTTCAAAATGGCCGCGTCAGATGAATGCGATGTAAGAAAGTTACTAAGTAGGCTATGGAAATTATTAGTAAGGTTGTAGACTTGTCTGTAAAGAAGAAAATAGTTGTTTGAATTACTGATAGGTACCAGTATTTTTAGGTTTTTTTTCAGAAAACGGAATTTAATTTTCATTTTCATTTCCGTAGGGGTCCTATGGAAATTTTTTTAATGGAACTGTGCTATTTTTTTTTATTAATCAGAAATAATGATTCATAAACTATAATTATTTCGCCATTAATCATTTCTTAACGATATCCTTCGTAATAATAAAAGTATTTTTAAAAGGTAAACACAAATTAAACAAGAAATAATTTTAATAAAACGTTACAACCATAAATAAACAGAATTATAAAACTATTTAAAACCTAAGTTATAATAAACCATTATAAAAATTGTTCAAACTGTTCACTGTTTTGATTAATACACAAAGTAGCGCGACTTATTATTGCACGTCTAACATTCTGTAATTGTTAAGGTATTATTTGTGTAATTTCGTGTCGAACTCTTTCTTCCAGATCTTGCCTTGTGGTTGGAGCAGTCATATAGACTCTATTTTTTAAATGCGCCCAAATAATAGAATCGAGTGGGGTTAAGTCAGGCGACCTTGCAGGCCATCTGACTGGACCATGGGTCCCAATCCAACGATCTGGAAACAATTGATTCAAGTAATCCCTAACGATAATAGCATTGTGTGGTCCAGCCCCGTCTTGTTGGAAGTAAACCTCGCCAATATTGGTATTGGGAATTTGATTAATCTGTGGAACTATTATATTTTGGAGAAATTCTAGATATCTTGGTCCAGTTAGAGTTCCGTCAAAAATTATTGGACCTATGATATGGTCGCCCAGTACGCCTAACCAAACATTGAAGCCAAACCGTTCCTGGAAACCGCCCCTGTCTCATAATGTGAGAATTTTCAATTGCCCAATATCGAGTGTTGTTTCGATTAAATAACCCAAGGTTTGTAAATCTCCATTCATCAGTGAACAAATTGTTTTTGATAAAATTCTCATTTCTTAATTGGCGTAACTGTAACCAATTACAAAAGGTTATCCTTCGTTGATAATCATTCTCATACAAAAATTAATGCAATTGATATTTATAAGAACGATAGCCGTGTTTCTTTAAAATTTTCCTGGCTGATTCTTTGGAAACTGGTAATTCATGTTCAATTTGTCTTACCGAAATGGTTGGGTCAACATGCACTAAAGCTAATACATTAATTTCCGTTTCTTCATCCACAATTAATCTTTCTTCAATTTCTATATCAGGTTCAGTTCTAAATTGATGCTTCAACCGGGCGAAATAGTTTCTCCGAGGTTGTCTTCTTTTTGGATATCTCTCTCCATACAGAGTTTGTGCTCTAGTTGCATTACGTTAAGTCTCTCCATAAATAATCAACATATCAAGAGATGAAAACTCTTGAATATTTTTCAGCCATTTTACATTAATTTTCTTGTTTATAACAAATTTAATACACTTGCTTCAGAAAATTAGTGAGTAAATCAAGAATAATTCAATTGTTGCGAATGTCTGTCATTTTCATGGCTATCTGCAATTTTGGATTTAAATGTAGATAGGTACCTTATTAAAATGATTTGTTGGCGCTTACCTTTTAAAAATACCTTTATTATTACGAAGAATATCGTTAAGAAATGATTAATGGCGAAAAAATTATAGTTTATGAATCATTATTTCTGATTAATAAAAAAAATAGCACAGTTCCATTGAAAAAAATTTCCATAGAACCCCTACGGAAATGAAAATGAAAATTAAATTCCGTTTTTTTGAAAAAAAACCTAAAAATACTGGTACCTATCAGTAATTTAAATAACTGTTCTCTTCTTTACAGACAAGTCTACAACATTACTAATAATTTCCATAGCCTACTTAGTAATTTTCTTACATCGAATTCATCTGACACGGCCATTTTGAAAAAATTAAAAAATTATTCGTCTCACTTATTTTTTGGAATTTTTAAAATCTGAAAAAACTGTTGCACTTAGAAATATATGCTTAATGAAAAACCATCAAAAAAAATATAGTCATTCCATTTAGGAAAAAAAAGTTGAAGTCACTTCCGGTTCAACCGAAAGTGGTATTTTCATTCCTGTTAGTCTAAAAGTAGCCCATTATTGTCTAATTTATGTGTACCAAAAACCAAATTTTTAAATTCAAAAACAACCAAAATATTGGGGGCGTACATTGACTCGTGGCCACCTGGTATACTGGTATAAGTTATGTGCTTGGCCACATCACATATTTTTAGTTCATAATATAGTTTATATTTCTTATAATACAAGATATTCCACAATTATTACCAACATTTTATCACTTTAGTGAGATAGAGATAAATAACTCAGAAATTACTTGATGGAACGTTAAGGCGGCGCAAGAGGGGATTTAGAGTTAGTACTAGGAGGGGACGTACTAGCTCCGTATTTAATTTAAAGTGAAATAAATTAGTAATAAAGGTATAATAAAAATCAAAATACCAAATTATTTCAATAGAGAAGCGAGATTAATTTACTAATAGTAATAAATACTAAAAGTAGTAACTTGCAAGTTACAAGGTACCAAAGTCGCAATCCTCTCACTTTATTAAAATAAAGTTGCACACACTCCTTGATGATATATAAAATTTGTATCATACAAAGAGAAGTGATGAAGCTTTAATTGCCATTACCCGCTAGTAAGAGATTCTTAGTAAATAAATAGAAATTCTTCTTGAGGTAATCATGTATACACCATTCGCAGACCGGTTTCCGGTTATTACATTCGTCAGTGCGAAATAGAATTGATCATTGGTCATTTACAATAAGAAATTTAATTTAAAAATAAACAGGTATTAGAAGTAATACTAATAAAGCAGAACGAGTAGATAGTACAGGATTGAAAAAAAAAATAAATTAGAAAATCTAATTGACGACTTCATTTATGAACCGGTTTATGTTGCTCTGCCTTTAAGGCGGCGTTTTCTTCGGGTAGGTAATCAACATAAATCTAGAAATTGCTCTTAAACATATTCTATTCATGTTATCTAGAATTGCCCATAATGGCGTCCACTTTCAGTGGCGTACATACTTTTTTCAACTGAAAAACGTCTCCTTCATGGGATAAACACACTTGTGTAAAGCGAAAATGATCTTTCAACATCTACCGAAATAAGTGTGGGTAAACTTGAAACTTTACAAATCACCTGCACGATGTTCTTTACTGAGACACCGATTAATAAAATATAACTCTTCATAGTTCGCATTTGTTTTTAAAACGTCATTCATTACACCGCTTACGCACTCGCGGCTGTAAGCGAGGGTATTTTTTAAAGTTCCTAAATCATTTTGTACTTTCCCAGTAAACACCAAATTATGCGGGCCTTTACTGGGCCTTTACCGGTCTTTTACTGGAAATGCTGACCGAATAAAGTCTCAGTACAGGCCCACACTTTGGTGTTTACTGGATTATGAATGAGATTTAAAGACTTGAAGGCAATAAAGAATTTTCTATTCATCGCATACTTTCCAGTACCACGGTATAATTGTTATGTATTACATATGTCACTGCTTCTACCTCAGGAGTGTTAAAATGTTTCTGAGCCTCGGAGATGGATTTTGATTCACTCGGATTTAACTGCAGAATAGAAGATTGTATGCTTTCTCCTAAAGTGGGTTGAAACCTTTGATCTGAAGCTGAACCATAGTCTGACTGACCAGACCCGCTGGCTCGTATATGCGAGGGGTCCGGCATGCCATGAGGCCCGAAAGGCCCATAGTCCCGAGGATCTCTCTAAATTGTACACGAATTGATAATTAAAATTACTTATATTTTACTTCCTTGTGCGAAATTTCATTCTCCAAGTACCCTGTCCTGTAACATATAATTTTGTGCGGTAATAATCATGACTGACTCAAGATCACAGTCAACTTGAAAAATTATTTGATTTAGTGCAACGGGGTGCTATATCTTTATGCAAGTCTTGCGAAAGGCGTTTGGCAGAATCTGACTCAAACGACCAAAAAAAGAGCATGAAAAATTGTATTGGTTAAACTAAATAGCCACTCGATAATGGAGTAAAGACAAAGCTCTTTCATCCGTTGCCAAAGAGAATTGAAATATTGAAAGCTGTAGGTTTGTTGTTTAAATTTTCTTGTAAGTATAATCAACGACCGATATGACACAAAAATTAAATTCATTACCCAAAGTTAGAAAATAGGAATAGATTTAGACCATTTTTACTTAGATAGTCATTTTAAAATATCTTGACTATTTTAACGCGTGACATATAGTTGAAAAGATAACATATCAGATAAAGTTCAAGAAATGTGGCAATAATATAAAATTATGTGGAAAAAGTATGCCGGGTGTAACAGGATCATGGTACACCCCCTTTTCTCCTTTAGTTTTAAAGATAATTGATTGAAATTTGGGATATCCTATATACATAATAAGCGGCACTTTTTGACATACAAGTGATTTTTTTTCACTTCCGGTTTCATCGAAAGTAATACTAACTTTCGATTTTTAAATGGAACACCCTGTATATTATTGCATTTTTGATTTATACATAATTTTCTGAATCCAACGATACCAAATAAGTGACATTTCAAACGTCAATATTTTTTGTTATATAATTTTTAATTTCCCATTTAAGTGTGCCATGACGGTTCCGATTTATTCTAAATGACTCGTGTATTGCAAGAAAAATCGAAATCCCGTCAAAAATACTAAATTACGTGATTTATGAGCAAATAAATTTCATCAAAATTGTTTTTGGAGAAAAACTGAATTTTTTCAAATGGAACCATATTGGTACCGTGGTACCATTTGTTAGTACTATTACTAAGGAATTTATTCGTATGTCGTATTAAAATGTGCGATAAATACAAACGAAATTACAGCTAAAAGAAAATAAGAAAATACAATTTTGTTCTAATTAAATGTTAAGAAGTAACTAACTAAGATAGCTAAATATTTAGCTTGTCAAACATTTGTTGGTTTACCGGTGTTTTTATTGTGCCTTTAAAAATTTTTGTTAATTGTGTTCATAATACCGCAAATTTATACAAGCGATGAAAAAGTGGACATGTTAATTATTTATGAGGAATATAAAAAAAATGCCGTTTCAGCTAGACACCTTTATGCCGAACGATATCCTGATAAACAATGTCCAGCAAGAAATTATTTTAATCGTTTTGAAAATCAATTCCGAAGTGAGCCCAACAATAATCCCGAAGAAAATTTCATTCTTGAATAAGGAACGGAAATTAATGTTTTGGCTCGAGTAGAAGTTGATAAGACTGTTTCTTTAAGGCAAATTGGGTTTGAATTGGAAATCAGTCACCAAACAGTAAGCCGAATTTTGCACAAATACCACTATAAATCTTTTAAATACCAATTGCACCAGCACTTTTACTAAAATGATTATAAACGCAGGATGGAATATTGCAATTGGATTTTGCAGAATAACGTGCAGTCAAACAATGATTTTTGGGAATGATTTTATTTTCGGACGAGTCTACGTTTACAAATTTGGGATTATTTAACCGACAAAATACAAAATAATGGTCACAAGAAAATCAAAATTTATTACGGAAGGGTAACTTTCAAGTGCGGTTCGGTTACAATGTTTGGCTTGGAATAATCGGTAGTAGAATCATTGGTCCAATAATATTTGAAGGACCCCTGACTGGTGCCAGATACTTGGGATTTCTGCAAAATGAAATTGAGGACAGTTTAGCTAAATTACCTTTCCATTTACGACAGGGAATGTATTTCCTCCCCATTATTCAAGGATAGTAATTGATTACCTTCAACGGAGATTCGGAGAAAATGTAATTTCGACGAATGGTCCTGTGAGGTGGCCTCCAAGGTCACCTGATTTAACACCCCTTGATTTCTTTGTTTGGAGTCATTTAAAAAAATATTGTCTACGCAACCGCCGTTACAACCCATGAAGACCTGGAGCTACGAGTAAGACGCGCAATTAATAGCATAACGTCCCAGCAATTGGCGAACGTTCTTCGAGAAACAGCTATGCGAGTTCAGAAGTGGATTGACGTTAATGGAAAGCATTTTGAACAACTGTTGCAATGTTTTGTGTTCATTTTTGTATTCCAAAGCCAACTTATGCATAACAAGGTAATTAGAACAAAATTGTATTTTTCTTATTTTCTTTTAGCTGTAATTTTGTTTGTATTTATCGCACATTTTAATACGACATATAAATGAATTCCTTATTAATAGTACTAATAAATGGTATAAATATGGTTCCATTTGAAAAAAATGAGTTTTTCCCGAAAAACCATTTTGATGAACTTTATTTGCTCATAAATCACGTAAATCAGTATTTCTGACGGGATTTCGATTTTTCTAGCATTACACGGGACATTTAGAATAAATCGGAACCGTCATGGCACACTAAAAGTTATATTATAAAAAATATTGACGTTTGAAATGTCACTTATTTGGTATTGTTGGATTCAGAAAATTATGTAGAATTCAAAAATGCAAAATATATAGATATTCCATTTCAAAAATCGAAAGTTAGTGTCACTTCCGGCGAAACCGGAAGTGAAAAAAAATCTCTTGTATGTCAAAAAGTGCTGCTTATTATTTATATAAGATATCCCAAATTTCAATTATCTTCAAAACTAAAGGAGAAAAGAGGGTGTACCATAATCCTGTTACATTCGGTATAATAAATAGCTGTCGAATTTTATGAAATGTTTTTGATTCCGCATTAACCAGCAATGAAGAAAAATTAAGACCTTTATAAGTTTTATGCATGAATGGTTAAATCAGGAAAAATGAAAGGATATTTCCAATTTTGGTGATTCGGAAGACACTTTTATTAAACTTGGTGAATTATTTGGTGTTAATAGAGGCAAGATAATGGATGAATGAAAACAATTTGCTGACCAATACGATGCTTTGACAGCTGAATGCAGGGAAAAGTTCAGACAAATTTAACGAAACAGTGGAATCCGACTCACATGAATTTTTTGATGGGGTGAAAAATAATAACCACCTTATATTTAATAACTGCACCCAGTACTTATCCTGTGTTTTTCAAGTTGTAGAAGATTTGTCCTTTCAATCGGGTTTACTTAATTTCTTTTATGTTGTATATAAATACGTATTAACTTAACCTTTACGCAAATCATATGGGAAAGATGTTTTCCAAATAAAACTTAATAAATAAGCATTGACCCCATTATTACTCATATGTTGAAAATAAATACTACTACATGTGATAGATACCAAATAATTGATGAAATACCGTTCTCTTCGGCAAAATAAAAAAAAACTAATTATTCCTTAGCATGTTCCGCATATGAATAATAATTATTAAAGTATCTAATCAGATTTTAAGTTTTCTTTAAGTATGTGGGTTTAAGGATTTCACTGTTTGGTATAGTAAATTTTGTCTTTTGTTCTAGACAACAAATTTTATTAGTTTTTTTCTGTTAGTGTTTTGTGATATTAATTTTGTTCTTACCTAATAAGTTTTCTTGATAAGGGTTTATTTGTGTTTTGTTTGTCTCTGTTAGTATTGCTGTACAGAAAGTACTGAAACATTGTTTTATTCTAGTGAAATTTGTATTGTAGGTACTGTTAAGTTAAAATACAAAAATTACCTGCCTGATTTTTGTTCCTCTTCAGTTCTTAATAGGGGGCCCTCCATGGAATTCAACGAAGAGCTTCAAACATAACAAGTCCGACGATAGCTAATATTGACGTGGTTTTCTACAAAACACCCAAATCACCATATACTGCACTCGACGCGTATTTCATCAAACAAGTTGGCATCATCTGGAGATGGTTAAAACTGTTTTAATCACCTCCAGATGATGCCAACTTGGTACGTGAAATACGTATCGAGTGCGGTATATCATATTTTGAGGACAACCATATCGTTATGCTTTGAAAATATTGATGATAGTATCCAACTGCCGCTAGTCATGTTCTCCAACGTGTTAAAATAGGTTGTGGCGGAAGTACGATGTCAGAACTTAATGGAAACTTAACACAATTACGGGCTTTTACGAATATTTGTTTTTGTACTTGCAATTAATGCATCAATTTTGGGATAATTTCCTCGATTTCTTTGACTACCAAATAAAGCGCATGAACAATGCAGAATGCAGATTACGTGTATTAAATTTTGATACATATTTTTCAGCAATTCTCCAGCTTTTACCATATATCGTGCTGCATCAGTGACTAACATCAATAACTGTGAGAACTAGCAACACCTATGATATCAAGCGTTTTTGTAACTAGTTCTTGTACAGTTGCATTGACGGTTTTACTAGCAATTAAAAATGGTGACGAACCCACCAAGGTATAAAACGCATACCATAGATTAAGTATACATAGATAGTCCATTTTTATGTAAATATTTATCGCTCCAAATCTTGAACGCCGAAATTTTTATAGTAATAAGAACAACGTCTATTTACGATATTGTCAATTTTGATAAAGCAAATGTGTACAAATGGTCTGGCTAGAGACCGGGAGGCCGTGATAAATGTCGTCAATTCCAGGATTGTCTCCAGTGATATGTTACCGCGTAAAATGTTCATACAGATATGACACAATTACTTACTTACTTTGTGGTTATTTTTGCAAGTTCAGTAACATATAAAGTTAATGCGAAGAGGGCTGCAAATATTGGTCAATGTAACACTAGCACACATGTATTTTTAACTAGCGATCACAAGTGTCCACTATACTTGACATCGTAAGAAATCCGGGATTGTTTTTTAAGAAATAGTTTCAAATTTTTGTTTTACTGCCTCAGCAATGTTTCCCGATAATTGAAAAATGTACACTGTAGTGCAGTGCACTGCATTTGCTGTAGTGATAGAATTTGCACTTTCTATTATTTTAGATGAAATCAGATGTCCGCGCATTGAACAATTTTCTTCGAATGCCAACTTTCAGCCGCAAGCATTGGTGGTTTCATCCACGCTAATCCAGACGTATTTGTCATTCAGTTCAATAAATTTTTTTTGTTTAATGCTGTCACAATTTTGTGATAAATGTTTTTTTGCTTAGTGTATTGTTTCCGATGGCACCTGAACATTGCTATACTGCTCATTAATAAACTTTTTCTAAATAGTGGATTACTTAGTTTTGTTCACGATATATTACAACCAGCCATCATGTCCATTAAATATGAGTTAAAATTTGTTTGCTTTGTTGAACGATATTTTAAGAAAGTTAACCCTCGTTGTATTTAATTTCGCACTATTTATTTAGGCGTATTTATTTATTTTCAACATCGGGCAGTGAGCGTAAAAGTGATAGACAAGGGACCTCGGAAGCAGGCGCCTGCTATTGGATTCACGACGATATCAAGCCTTTTCCCCTCAAGATAACACTTACTGATTATAAAGAACAATTATTTACTAAGTAATTGGTTTTTATAGCAGCAAGCCGTCCAATTACCTGATAAAAACCTTTAATGTTTTGTTCCCATTTTTATAGAGAAAACAGATTTATTGCATAATACCTACATATGTGCAAGAATATTGCATTATTTAATATTGTTTGGGAATGTTTCATTAGATGTTTACAATGTAATATTCTATCTACATACATACGTAAGTAAAAGTCGTCTCTGGAATTTATCGCTACCTCCCGATCTTTAATTACAACATGTTTTCAAATTTTAAACTAACAAAATCCTAAATAGGTACTGCTCTTAACGACTTATATACAGGGTGATTCTTAAGTAATGGGACACAGAGCAACCGTAGATTACGGACATCAAAATACTCATAGAGGGCGTCACGTGAGCTGCACTGGATATCTTAATCAAGTCCCAACATTATTACCCTTAAATTTTTGACGGTTTCAGTTAAAAACTGGTATCACTTCATAATTTCTAAACAAAAAAGTTGTTCCTTTTGAAAGTTGCTAAAGTCACCGTTTTCGACACATTTAGAATTTAAATATTCGATGTACCTTCTTAATTATATTAATTTAAGATTGTTTGACACAGTAGGCTTTGGATTAAAACGAAGATGAAATAATTAAACAAAAGACTAAGTTATTGTCAAAAACTAGCCGCAGCTGTCTGTAGTTTTTATTTAAAATTTCTTGTCATACTACTAGATAATGCCGAGTAATAATTTTCTTTTTAATAAAGAAATGCGAGATATGATGTACATTTACGATTAAAAGAATTTTAATGGACGCAATGTAGCTCGCTGGTATTTAAAACAAACCAAATATGTAATTGGGGACGGATTATTATTCTTTATTCCAAAAAACTACCGTTTACAAATTTTCATATCGATATCTTCAAAACAAATAACAATTTCGACTTTAGCACATTTTTTTCCTCTTTAATATCAAATAAGTAAGTTTGGCTAAATCGTAATATTTTTATGTCCAGAATTCACTGTTGCTTTGTATCCCTGACTTATTTTTACTTTTTTATACCTAATATAAGGAAGTATTATTATAGTAATCGTGATTTTTTTCGACCTCGAGATTTTGATTGATATATACGTTTTGTACCTTCCAGAATCCATTCCGACTATTTTCCGAATGATGTCTGTCGGTGCGTGTGTGTGTGTATGTATGTAACCGCGATAACTCAAAAAATACTAACGGGAGACTTCCCAAATTTAGGAGTAAGACTGTAACAACATTTTAGGTGACACATTAAATTTAGTGAATGTGGTACCACCAGAAGAGACACAATGAATAGAAGAAAAAAAACGGAAAAAAATTAAAAATTTTCTTGATTTCTAAATTCAATTATAATGAAAAAAAACGGAAAAAATTTGTCCCCATGTCTGTAGTACCGCGATAGCAGCCACAGTTTTTGAGATAAAGCTCTTAAATTTGGTACAAATGTTCTAAAGGCCACAGACAATGATAAATTCGATGATGAGCAAAATTGGCCAGGCTGAAAGGAAGTCCACGACACCCAAACTTTTTTGTATTTGCCTTTACAAAAAAATATATTCTTGATGAAAGATTATAAATCATGTCTACTATACCAAGCCAATAAAATATATTTTTCAATTACTAAAATAAAGCTGATGTAAACTTAAATTTTTTATACATTTGACCACATAAAATGGGGTTTAGAATAAATTTTAACAGTTTGACATTTGAAATGTCTAATTTAGTGACAAAAATGTCAATGTCAATAAAAAGAAATTATTAAAATATATGACATGAATTATTATTGACAGTATCGAATGACGCTGATAAATTAATTATTTAAAATTTTTAATGAAACATTTCAAGGTACACTATTAAAATTTAATTGAGGTAAGTAAGGAAT
This sequence comes from Rhamnusium bicolor, assembly GCA_029963845.1. Taxonomy (NCBI): domain Eukaryota; kingdom Metazoa; phylum Arthropoda; class Insecta; order Coleoptera; family Cerambycidae; genus Rhamnusium; species Rhamnusium bicolor. The sequence continues at coordinate 225,912 of JANEYF010003852.1, forward strand.
TAAATAGAATTATTTTTTTTACATCAGGATGTTATATACTGGTATAAGAAAGTTATGTGTTGGCCACATCAGATATTTAAGAGCAAAATATATCATTAGTGGTACATTTTGTGATGATGGCTATATTCATCTCAGAGAATTTGATTTTCAACGGCTGGATGCTAGACGCAAAGCTATTGAGGTGTTATATTTATATAAAATAATTATTAATATAATAGATGACCCCGTAATTTTAAACCTCATTGAAATACAAGTCCTTCATTTGAGCACAAGATATTACCACACCTTTAGATATAAATGTCCTCGTACAAACCATATAAAATTCAGTCCACTCAATTCTATGATACGTCATTTCATTATAATTCCATACAAGATGTGTGTGATATATTTGGAGACAAATATAATAAATTTAAATCACAACTTATCAATTCATTTATTAAACACTACCCTGCTCAAAATAAGTGTAATAAATAATATCTGATTAGACCTAATTAAGACTTACAATATCTTAGTAAACTAAGTAAACGAGCACATTGGTAATTTTGTTTAACATTTTGTAGTTTATTTCACTATACAGTACACAATAAGAGTGTATAAGTGTATAGAATGTATATGTGCGCACTTAACTTGATTTTTTTCCCGTATTTGCAATGTGAAAAATACTTAAAAAAATTGGGTAAGCCATTTTATTGGCAAGATTATATTTTTTTTAATAGGGATAGTTTTATTTTTGAAATTGTGTTTTTTTATGATACTTTTTAAAATCTTTATAAATATTATATTATTTAAAAAAACGAAAAAATTTTGCAATTGTTTTATCGATTTTATAAAATTATTAAAGAGTTAATTCTTGGGTGAAAGGATTTTTTTTTTTTTCCTTTTGCCAATAATATACCCTTTTTTAAGAGAAAGGAAATTGGAGGAAGCAGTTTTATTTGTCATTCAATCCCTGATTTGATATGCTTCTTTTCGATTTAACAAAAAGAAAGATTTTAAACAAAAGCTCCTTCTTTCTCGCTTTTCCGGATTTAATTGGAGTATACCCCCCGACCTGCCTCTGCGGCTTTACTTTTTTATTACATATATTTCAGAAATTTTAGTATTTTTAGTATAGTTACTTTTTACATTTCTTGAATATTTTATTTAGTTGACAAATTTTATTTAATCTACTGATTTTAATTTTGTTTTTATTTATGTTTTTCTAAACAAGTATTTATTTTGTTGTCTAATTTTGCTTTGTACTTTTTTTTTTTTTAGAAAACTTTATTTTATTTTTTCTTTCCTCCCTCTTGTCCCCTTCCTCGGATTGTTCTCCTTTTCATTGCTCTGGCAACATTTTCAATATATTGGGTTCTTTAAAACTGAACCCAATAAATTTAAATATTTAGACTTTATATCTAAAACTATATATTTTCAAAATTGTTTTGGCGAAGAAAAAAGCCTTAAAAATAAAAATTATAAATTTTCAAAAAAGTATAACATTTTCTTATGACAAGCTTTCTATTTACCTCCGCCCATGTACACTAAAGAGAGCCGACGGTTTGCGGCCTAGTTTTTATACGATTTCAATTAACTTCGTACAAACTTTACAAGTATTAGTGTTTAAGTTTTGTTGCAATATAGATGTAATGTAATGTTGCACCTCCTGTAATTGGGTCTTTGGACCTGTAGTTGGTGGTAGTTTAAATAAATAAATAAATAAACATAACCAATACATTTATATCAGGCGACTCAACAACTACAGGGTAATTATTCGAATTGTGTTCTTGGATTTCATTTACAAGGAAAATAAAACGGGTGTCTGTATCTAAACGACTGCACTCAAATTCGGGATGTAGATAATGACTTTGAGGTGGCTCAAGACTGCCAGCAAGAACCATCTTTTTGCTCGACGGTAACAGAATATTACTCTTCGGTAAATTATTTTTTATGTAGCTGCATAGGATTACCGTCAAATTGGATTTATTTTCGTCGTTGGATAATTCTATTTTCCAGGACAGTCTTCCTGTATACTGTTTGACATATTTAGAGAAAAACTAACTTCTAATAATGAATGAATTTAACTGCTTTTAAGATATCGCTTAGTAACACTTAAAAAATGTCATCCTCTATATCAGGACACGTCGAAAAATATTTTATCAAATATCAATACGTACTAGAAATGATCGAAATACCTTTTTGTGGAAACAAAGGCTGAAAGTGACAGAATCCTCATTCAGCTTTTAAGAAAACCAACGTCGACTAGTCAAGTATGAGCGGAAGATACATCTAAAGGCCGAAAAAAAAACACAGACAACAAAGTGCGTAAAGCGAACACTACCTTACACAATTGCAATTGCTAGTAAATAGTTAACGGGCTTAATACATTCATACTATTAAATAAAAATAACAATCATGATATTCTTACTTACCTATTCCTCGATGATGTGGGGGCATGCAGAACAAATCCATAATTTATTAGAAACGCAATATTACCGAGAAATCTAAATCACATCCAATATAGAACATGATCACAGAAAGAGGTAAAAACATCTACCTTATCTTACAAATCGTAACAGATTATGACCCAAGGTTTAGTGAAAAAAATTAAAGACTTAAGAATAGAAACATTAGACGAACTGAAAATTACACAAGGAAACAAGATAACACGAAAGATGGCGCCAGGTACTTTGGTCAGCAAATCAAAAGACAATGGCGATACTACCCTCACACCTCCCTATCCTTCCTATTCCTCTCGAAATTTTTTCGCAGTTAGTCATAGTGACGTTTGCCAGTAATAAAGACAGACAGGCACCCTACTTTCACTCAAAGAGAAGCCAGAAAGCAACTGACGATTTGTCACTGCTTGCGTGGAACGGCTGAAAATAATATTATACATAAATTTTAACACGACTTTAGAGACCTAAGGATTAATCGAAGGAGACATATCACAATCACTATATAAAATTACTGTTTTTAAGAGCTGAAAGTGTATTAATCTTAAATTTTTACATAACCCCTATTTTTAAAATAATAAAGAAAAAAAACATTGTTTGAACATTTTGTCAGCTGCAGTCGTTTTTTTTTTCAGTTGTCCGACGCTTGACACTCATTCCGTGGCCTTCGAACCTCATGGGTAGAGTGCCAACAAATTACCTGCAACCACATCCCGCAGAGTTAGTGGCTGTAGATCCCAGAATCATGTGCCCTAAGCAAGGGAGAGAAACCAAAATGACCGACTTCTGCATTTGGCCTGCCAGCCACTCGGCTGATTTTAGGCAGGCCGGTATGATCTTCAGATCCGAGAGCAGCGTAGGCTTTATCCCTCCGAGTACACCGATTATTAGGTTGATCATCTTGGATTGGTAGCCTGGGTACAGCACTTGGAGCTCATACCGGAAATCGTGATATTTGGTCCGCTTTTCCTCTTCCTTCAAGGTGATGTTTTTCTCCACAAGGGCCTACAATTCGATGACACGTCACCTTGATTTGATGGTCGAGAAGGATTATGTAAGGCTTATTGGCTTTTATTAGCCTCGACAGTCGAGAGACAAGTAGTTCCAATAAAGAAGACATTTTTTCCTTCTCGACAATGGACTCAATATCTCCGGGAACGTAAGGGCAGCACTGATGTTTGGTCTACCCTGTATGACTACCATAGGTGGTAATATAGCATTCGAAACGCTGCATTATGTCGATGGATGTAAGCTGAAATCGCATATATGGGGCATGCAGAAAGTAAGTGCATGAACGATTCCGGCGCCTGACGGCAGGCCCTGCAGTTGATATCAGGAACCTCTACATGCCACACGCGGCTACGGTAGACCAAGGTGTTGATAACACCATCCTGGAAGGCCATAACGAATCCCTCGGTCTCCGACTTAAGCCCGGCTGATCTTAGAAAAGCAAATGTAAGCCTGGTCGATAAACCCAGTGTTTCTATGTTCTAATGGAAGACACCATGCTAGGGTTTATTGACGGGCTGCCGAAACAGTTTTTCATACGATTTGACTGAGACTAACTCCACAACAGGACCCCCCCCTGACCCAGGTATGTGTAGTGCGTCTCTTTCGGCATACAGATACCTTCAGCGATACTTCTCAGTACACTTCAGGCGAAGACGCGCATCCCCCGTGAGGTCTAGAAAGAATACGACGCGGGTATTACTGTCTAACTGACGACCTCATCTACCGTCCGCTTCACTCCTCCCAAGGGGAGAGGGGAACCGGGCAGACAAAAAATTTTTTTTTCCCCCTTTTTTTTTTTCCCCTTAATTTTCGAGAATTAATTTTTTTCAACATTTTTTTTTCTTTCCCCCCCCGGGAAACCCCTTTTTTTTTTTTTTCCTTTTTTTTTTTTTTTTTTTTCCCCCTTCTTTTTTTTTTTTTTTTTTCTCCCCTAATTTATTTTTTTTTTTTTTTTCCGCCCCCCCCCCCCTATTCGCATCGTCCTCTCATCAATGCACATTTGTCCAACCCGAACTCCATACCAATAGCACGAGTGTATTTGACCACCCTAGGTGCGTTTTGTAGTTCGCGCTTTCCGAGGGGGTATACATTTTAAGGTCATTCATATAAAATAGATGAGTGACCTTATGCATCTGGTCGCTGGGTGGTCCCATGTGATATCCGCGGGTATTGCGGAGCCCAACAGACAATGGCAGCAGTGAGATGCAGAAGAGGAGAGGACTCAGTGAATCGCCTTGGAAAACTCTTCTAAATGTCTATCGTGACCAATCTAGGCCATCGATAGATTCCGCTTGTATTGCATTGTATAATTATTATTACTGAATGGCATTTGAATAAAGACAAACCTACAGAAGTATCGTAGATGCGGAAAATTTGGAGAATGTACTGATTATACCTGATCTATTTATTTATTTATTTATTTATATAGATACACTGTTCAACAGGTAAATAATCCAATTACAACGGGAGTAGGCAAAAAACAATTCATTATATACCTACATTAAAAAAAATAATTATAAGACAAAACAAATAGTGAAAGAAAGACAAAATGGTAATATGTATAATGCCATAAGGAAGAACAAGTTATTACTTGAGGTGTAACACTTTTATGTCATTAGAAGCGTGTAAAGTAAGCCACATTTTAAAGTGATTCATGACGCGGCACAAAAAATCCAAACTGACGTTGTTGCATCTATTCTCATAGAAAACATTGTTGAACCGGCAAGTAAGCAGCGTCAGCGCGTACACATAACGCTGACAATGTTTTCTGTAAGAATAGTTGCAATAAAAAAACAAATACAGTTTGGAATTTTGAATTTAATAGCGCCTCGTTATGAAGCCATTAATATGGCACGATTCTGAATTGAAATCAAAATGTTTGGCGAAGTAAGGTGTAGATATGGGAATAGCAATCTGAAACAGTGTATATTTGTGCTCTGAATAATAGTATAGCAATAATAGGTTGTACAGAAAGTCAAGTTTTTAAAACTATGATGATTTAAGTAATATCAGATATATAGTATCTCTAAAATGTGCGTGTTAGGCTTAGCCTCTTTTATTTTTTAGAGACATCTACCTTTTAAAGGTAGTCAGCCAGTTTTTGAGCCCTACGTGGGGTTTACCATTATATTCGAATTAATCCACGGGAAATTTTAGAGACTTTTATTTTGCCATTTTTTGTTGCTATCGATATCTTCTCCATATTATCTTCTATCCATGAAAATAGTTCATAGTTGGTACTAACATATTCAATAACAATATTATAACTACAAGTGAACAAGAACGCATTGTATATCCATATAATCGTGAGTTAAAATCATAAATATGAGGTAAAGGATATCTATCAGGTACAGTAACAGATAATTGTCTGTAATCATCACGCATGAGCGCCAATCGTTTGGTTGCTTTTTTTGCAACCATATGTAGAAGTGTTGAAACAGATGAAGAAGGCCTACATATTCCTAGTTCCACCATTTGTCTAAATGGCTCTCTTGTAATTTTAAATTTATTAGCATCTAATCTACGCGGGCGTACAAAAGGTAAATAGCCAGTTGTGATAATCTTGTGTTGACAGAATGTTTGACAGGTAATGAGAAATCTGGTGAAATTATTAAATTTGGATATCCTTAAAGCAATCTTGTATAGTTATTTTCAATGGAAAAGATTTTTGCAGTTGTAAAAGCGTAATTTATGATGAAATAATTGACTGACAGGATTGTCTTGTCAATCAAACATTTATTCTTTAAATATACAATAATGCTAAAATGAGTTAAGAAATCTGCTCCAATAATAAGACAATTAATATCAGCAATAGTGAAAATGAAAGGATATTCACGTCGTAAGTTTTTTTCTTAAGTGTATACTCTTGAACCATTTGCTACTGTGAGAATGAAATTTCCATTCTTTTTCAAATTTTCAAAAAAATTCCTAGGAACAATTGATAAATCTGCGCCCGTATCTATGAAAATACGTAATTCATTAGTAGCATCATAAACAAAAAGACAACGATTAATGTCTTACAAACCATTGTCCATCGTCGTAACATTGGTCTCTATTAGTTTTTTTATTATAATTTTGCGATTTATTTTGTGACTGAAAAACACACTATGTTCCTCCACATTTGAAAGCTTTATCTTTATATAATTGGCAAAAACAACATACCGCATTATTGGAAGGATCAAATTTAATCATCCGGTTTGAGGATCTTGTTCTTGAACATGATTTATTTTGACAATTATTACATCGATAATTTGAATTTAACGGATTGGTTCGATTAAATGATAATTTCGTTGCAAACAATTTATTTGCAATTCCATGACTTCTTGCTTTTTCGTAATTTGACTCAATGTACCTTTAATTGCATTAAATAAATATTTTACTGAATTATCTGTTTTTACTTCAGCTGAACTTGTTAAAAATTGTTGAAATTGAGAAACATTAAGATTTTGATGTTTCCCAAATTTTATTAGCAATATCAATTATGTCTTTAATGTCCGATTTACCTGATGCCGTGATTGCTACATAAATCATTTTTGATAAACGTATTTTCCAAAGTTTAATTAATAATTCTTGACACCATTTGAGAACCATAGACAATATCCAACATTGAACGATAAAATTCAGATGGATTATGATCGCCCATTTGAGAGCCGAACAACAAATCATCTAAACGCTGTTTTTCACTAGAAATTAATCTTTGTATGACAATTTCTTTAAGGTTTAAATATAAATTGGTGTCTGGTGGATTACTGATAACATCGTATACATTTGATACTACTTCAAGAGGTACATGTGCAAGGATATGATCATATTTCTTCCTATCACTACTAATTTTAGATAAATTGTGTCTCGACTTGTGTAAACCAGATTAGATTTAGATATCCAGAATGGTGGTAATTTAATGGACGTTGTAAATAGCTCTCTATTAGGACTGACAAACCCAACTTTGATGTAAAGATAACACTGACGTAGTTTTCCACGAAACACCAAAACATTATATACTGCACTCAACGCGCGCGCATAAAACTAGTTTTCCAGATGATGCCAACTTGGTTGGCGAAATGCGCGTCAAGTGCAGTATATGGTGTTTCGTGGAAAATTACGTCAGTGTTAAAAAGCAAACTGGGTTATAATTATTTTCTTAATTACTAGCTATTATACCAAATAAAATGTTACGCGTTGAAGAGTTCTTGTTATTTTTTATAAATAGTGAACGTATCTATTGCTCTGATAAAGTAAACGTTTTCACAAATAATGTGACACACAAAACCATGCAGTTTGCTTTTGCTTTTTGAATTTTTTTTAATTATCTCGTAAAAGTGTCAAATTAAGTGTTTTTCATCCATGGCTAACTCGATAACCTGGCAGATGCTGGTAATATAAAATTTATAATTAATAAAAAAAAGTAAAAGATACAACCTATCTATATATCTGAAATCACAAGAAACAGATTTCAAAAATGTAAAAAATATACTTTGGTCCATTTAAAAAAATGTAAGTTTGGTTTGTTCCGCTTTTATGGGACCACCTGTATATTTCTTGCAGGGATTCTAAAATAGTTCATTTGAATCACTGCAACTTTTATTTAAAATATTTTTTTTCTGATTCGAAAAATAAACAAAATATAGGGGTGGACCTTTTCGTTGGATAACCCTGTACATATACAACGTGACAGGTTATTGATCGACATATTCACGCGATATTCACAACCTATTTCTTCGAACAATATTATAGATGAAAAAATATGTATAAAGATGTTTTTTACGCAAAAACCGCAAAAGTGCACCTATATTCCAAGATGGGGGCGACTGCTGACCTTAAATTTTTCAGGATTTTTTAGACGTTCATTATTAAGTTTAAACGAACATTACTACAATTTTTTAAAACTTTTGGAATTCTTTTTGTTGTGTCCTTTGTTGACTGGACTAAAGGGCATTGATTCAGATCATGCAGATTGTAGTGAACACGATAGAGTCGATGAATTCGAACGTAAGAATGACTGTTCTCATAAAACGTTTTTACACAAACCGCCCGCTGTTTATCCGTGAACCGCGCCATTGCGAATTGCTACTAAATTAAATTTCCCACCAAGAGCTTTCTCTACAACGGGCCTGCCCAATTCCAATTGGAAACAAATTCGGCGAACATTCCTGGACACCCTTTATGTATGGTACTACTAAAATAATAATAATAGTAATACAATGTAAAAGTTAGATACCGTACCTCACTCTGATATTGCATTTACATGTTTTGATTAATATCATTCGTGTCTTGTTGGGTTTAGAATTTTTAGTTTTTATTTGAAAGTATTTAAATTAAATAGCACGTACAAAAAGTATTAATCGCTACTTTCTTCAGTCGGCAGTAGGCACATGCTGTTGGAAATAACAGCTGGGTATCATATAAAATCAGCTTTCGTCTCTTATATTAGCTAGTTAATTAATTACCTGACAACCTTCAATAGCTGTCTTATATTGTGCCGATTCGAACCCATGCAATATAAACAATTTAAACAATGTATTATACGAATATCAAAGAAAAACAAAGCATCACATTGAACTCTACGTGCACCTCTCACACGAGATGTTAAATGAGAATAACTGAATTAAGATGGCTAATTCATGTCAGTTTCCGGCAGTGTTTCATGTAGTCAGTAGCCTATTTCGAAGTAGTCATATCCATGAGTATAATCATACCATATAAAGCACATAAAATGATGTTTTAAGTCAAAGTCGTGACTGGGGCAGGCTGTAACTCACTGACGATCGGCTTATGTCGACGTTATTTCAGATTTTCAAGCCTGAGATCGCTTTCCGTGCAGCAAATCTCGCCGTTTTAGTCGCGTTTATGGGAAAATGAAATAGAGCCGTAGGAGTAGAACATGATTGCATTACCCTAAACCTACGATTTATCCCGTTCAGCTTGAAAACGAAACATTCTATTTCATTTACGTACAGGGGAATTGTGTAGGTATTTTATTTGGAAGACAGATGTCTAGTTAAAAATGGCCATAAATCATCGTTTATCGTCCACCCCAGAGCGCCAAAACAAATTATTACTATTACTTTAGCAGGTCGCTTTTTAAATACCAGATAACAAATATTGTCATTCAATACTAATCCTAATCATTATTATCGCCTTTACCGATATATGCATATTACACTGGTGCTGCGCATACAATAATCATATTATGAAAAAGAAGTTATAAATTTTACTAAACAATTAAATAGAATAACGAATTTCTGTTTGTTTGTGTGACGTGCGTATATTACGAACTTTGAGGCTTGGTTGCTAAATTTTCTGATTGAGTCGTATGCAATGGAGGACGAAACACAAGAGTAGTATTTAATCATTGCGGTAATGTGATGAGCCTTCATCATGCAGACTTGCAATATCTGACACAACATGGTATTCACGAATGATATTTTTGTTCATAATAATGTTTACTTTATGTTTTAACGTTTCAAGTGAGTGTGTAAATAGGGGATATGAAAAACAAATAAAATAAGTATTTTTTGCAAGAAGAATTTTTTAAGGTCAAATATGGTCACCGACATTGTGTTGTGTTAGATTGAGATATACGGCTACCTACCAATTTATTTTTACAGCCATTATATTTAGCATCATGTACACACACCATCAAAAGTCTTCTACCTCCCTGATTTTTCAAAATGGTAGCATGATGCAGATATAGTATTTTTTTCATAGGAAGTACAAGTATCATAGACACATTTTATGTTAATAAAAGTTTTCCTGTTGGTTATGTAGGGGTGAGAAAAAAGATTCCCGGGAATATTTCCGGGAACTTCCAGAAGTACTCATAAATTCCAGCGAGAATATTTTATTTCGTCTTTGGAGTGACTCTATCCAGTTTCATAACCGGCGCCGGTGCCATCAGCTTAATAGCATACCCGTACAGTACATGAAACCGGAATTTGTGTTGAATGCATATAATATTTCAATTCCCGATGAGGGGGGAATATTCCCGGGAGCATTCCCCAAAATTTAAATTCCTCGAGAACGGCGTATTGCTATTCAAGCCAGCTACTTCACCGGCTCAGTGGAGTAGATGGCTAAAGCACGCGACGGCAAGTGTGACTAGATAATCTCTCCATTGTAACTGCCTGTTCGAATCCCGCCGCTGGCACTTGCAATGTCGGTGGGATTTTTTCCGTCTAGGTCCATCTGCCAGTTATATCTCGTGTAGGATGCACTATCTCTATGTTCTATGAAAACTGCATACGTCAGGTTAGCGATAAGAAAACATTATAAATATAGGCGCCTCTATGTTTCTAAACTACTTGTTAGACAACTTGCTTATTTTATATACGTTTAAATAAAGTTTTAATTTTTTTCAAAATTTGTTTTTTGGTCCCACGACCAAAACTGGCGCAGTCGGTAGGATTAGCAATAAAAGATCAATCGCTGACTGTTTTTGAATTATAATCCTTAAATTTCTAAACCATTCTACGAAGGATGTCAAAATTTACTAATTAGGTGAACTGAGTAGCCGAATAAGAAGACGTAAAAGTAAGGAAGCAATCTAGGCAAGTCACCTGATAACCCATTTCAAGCCAGGTAATTGGAATATCCGATCATCGAGATCAGTCAAAGAAGAAGGGAATTACGCCTAGGACATCTAGTATCGCCTAGACTCTTCACCGACAATAGAAATAAGACAGAAGTAAGATACCTATGTAAAGAAGACAATTAATTCCTAAGGAAAGAAATTGCAAGAATCAGTCACACCTCTCATTTCTATATCTATTCTAAATTATTCCTTCAAACTCTGAGATATAAAATTGGTACAGCTCAAACTGAGTAAATCCACCTCAGTTACGTATGAGCAAGACCACCAGGTCTCGGAAGCGTCATCAGGTTTTGCTCTCGTGAAAGTAATTTAACATAAGGCCTCGAATGGATTTCATCAAATTGAAATGAATCCTAATGACATCCCAAAAACGGCATTTTCTACTACATTATGAATTTAAATGTATGCTTTCGAACTAAAAAACGCATCTTCGACTTTTCAAAGACTCATGAATAACTTCTTCCGTGACCTGCGGAATGAAATCTAGATGATATCATTATATTTTCTACGTTCCTTCAGGAACATGTACAAAGATTAAAATCAGTATTTCAAAGAATCCGTGAGTCTAATTTTAAAATACAATTGGATAAATCAGAATGTCTTAAACGGGACTTAGCTTATTTAGGGCATATAATTACGCCCAAAGGAGTCAAACCTAATCCGGATAAAATTTCAACTATCAAAAATTATTCCCTTCCTAAGACCTCCAAAGAAATAAAATCGTCCTAGGTCTTGCCCGTTATTATTGGAAATTTACAAAGGATTTTGCCAAAATCTCCAAACCAATGACGTTGTGCTTAAAAAATGATCAAAAGTTATTCATTCTCCCGAATTTATAAATGCGTCCAATCACTTAAAGAATTTATCAATAAATGCTCCTATTCTACAATACCCGGACTTCTCTAAGCAATTTTCCTAACTATGGACGCATCCAACCTAGCACAGGGCTTACCACCTTATCATAGACCCATCTCTTTTGCGTCCAGAACCCTACTCTGTGACTGAAAAAGAATGTGATCGATATGGTATTTTAGTATGGGTTGGTCTATATAATAACGAACTTAAATAATTGTCAGTTATTCAAAATTACATTCTAAAAGTAATATATCAAAAAAATAAAAGATATTCAACAAGTCTGTTATACAGGGTGGGGCAATAGTGCGTCGGACCTCGATATCTCGAGTTCTACAATAGCTAGAAATTTTTTAAAAAATTGCAAGTAAACTAGATAAAAAGTCTATAACTGGAAATTATTCTCGAACATACACGGCGAGCCAAGATGAAATTACAGGACCAAGTACCTTTTTTTTAAATGGAATGCTATGTATGTCAGTACATTTTTTTGAAGCCTCTTTCTAGGCTCTACTCATTCCTATATTATTAGTGGCTATATCCCAACCACTTTGATGTAATGAATTTTTTTGTTGAAATAATGCCATCTGCAGATGGATATTAAAAAAATCACCACAGTCACAATTATTGGTTTTAAGAAAATCTTATGTGAATACCAGTTACGAGACATCTAATTAATGTTTTTGAATCATTTTCACTTCCTAAAAATGTACAGGGTGGCCAAAAATTAGTATTCAATTAAGAACTTTTTAAATTGAATTTTCACAATTTTTTCAAATGGAACACCCTGTATATTTTCAACGATGTGATGTAAAAATGAGAAACGAACATTTTTTGTAAGTACTTCCCTATGGCTAATTGCAACCATTTTCGTTTTATTGAGCAATAATTACAACAAAATAAAATAAAATAAAATAAAAAAATAAAATAACAATAAAAACATTCAAAAATAAACTTAAAAAAAGAGGTTTCTTCAAATAACTCAGTAGAAAAAATTATAATAAATGTTCCACATGTTGGCCATTTTGATTGACACACATCTCTATGCGCTTTTGAAATGAGGTTCCCACTGTTCCTAAAACTGCCGATGTGATAGATCTAAAGGCAGTTATTATTCTTTCCTTCATATTTTGTACTGTTGTTGGTGTGTCTCTATAAAAAGAAAGCCATTTTTGTAAGATCTGGGGATCTAGGAGGCCATTTAGTGGGTCCATTTCTTCCAATCCATTGATGAGGGTAGGTATTATTTAAGTGGTCTCTAACTGCATTTAAATAATGTGGTGGAGCACCATCTTGCTGAAACCACATCCTATTTCGAATTCTTCCAGGGAGATTTACCAATAATTGTGGCAGATAGTTTTCCGAAAAATGAAGATAAATAGCTCCAGTCAATGTACCATCAAAGAAATGTGGCCCTATTACATGTTCTCCAATAATTCCTCCTCAAACATTTATAGATCATCTGTGTTGGTTATCAACTTGCATAAAAAAGTGAAGATTTTCCGAGGCATAATAATGGAAATTGTGGCTATTAACAAACCCATTTTTATGAAAAGTTGCCTCATCAGTGAATAAAACATTATTGAAGAAGTTGATATCAACTTGCATTTTACCTCTGGCCCAATTACAAAATTGTAGGCGCTTTTGAAAATCGTCATCAGATAATTCCTGGTGCATTTGAATATGATATGCATGCAACTTATTTGTTTTTAAGATTCGACCCACAGACCGTCTATTTATTCGTACTAATGAGGTCACTTCTCTTTGACTAACATGGAGATTCTCAACCGTTGCCAGCACCACAGAAAACTCATTTTCTTCGTTCACAACACGTTTTATTATTTCACTTTTTTTATATTCGACATTTCCAGTTTCCAGAAATCTATCGAGAAGGTTTTGGAAGCTGCTAACATCAGGAAGCCTTCTTTCAGGATAACGTTGGTGATAAATTCTATTGGCAAGTAAACAATTTCTGTCTGACTCGCCCAAAACAAAAGTCATGTCTACAAGTTCCGCTTTATTAAAATTCATATTGTAAAATTCCAAATATTTTAAATTCAATACTAATTGTAACTAACGACCGATAAGTGTGATAAATGCTCCTTTGTACACGACAATTTGTACCAAACTGAGGTTTTATTGCTTGTCGAATAACGAAAACAGCAAAAAAAATGTACAAAAAAACATTACAGTAAAGGAC
>JANEYF010003853.1:0-38053 GCA_029963845.1 Rhamnusium bicolor
GTCAACAACAGACAGGTAGCAGTAAGGCATACATGTGAAGTGGTTAGGTTTTTCTGATAAACACAACTCATGGATAAATGAAGATGATATTGTTTAATATTATACCACTTTATTTGCACTTGTATTTTTTATGATAGAAATAAATGTTCTATTTTTAAACGTTTTTTTTTTTTAATAATTTGAATTCTTCTCCTATACTTGATTATTGAGAAAGGAAAAAAATATGAAAAACAATATAAAAATTTTTATTATTTGTTTAAATTTTAATGGTAATTAATACTTACAATTGTTCCCTATATTTATTACATAGTCTAATTACAACTTAATTACTTAAGGGGGTAAGAAGCCAACTAAATATTTCCAATAAAGAAATGAAAGTATTTAAAATAAATGCATTAAAAAGAAAATATACATTATTTTTTCTCTTCAGAATGGATTTTTTTTTAGTTTGCCTCCCTTTACAGTTAATATTATTAATAAATTTCATAATTCACTAACGATAATGTAGTTATATAGAACCATTTTTATTTAATAATTAAGCTATCCTAAAATACTCACATTACTCATTGAAAAATAATCTAAAATAAATAACTTGGCGGGCACTAATAATTTTATTATTTTTGGTTGTTTAACACCCTTTATATCTTAAAAAAACTTTATTTTTTATTTCCAATTTTTTTTATTAAATAAACAATTTTTTTTTCTTTCACGCTTCAGTTTTTTTTGTAACACACTTTTTACGCCTTTAGCCTTTTTTATTACACTATTGTATCCTACAACGAAAATCATAACTTCGCTCGAAGTCCTACAAATTCAAGCATAATTTTCCCTGCATTTCATCTTTAAAAATGCCCAGTACGGCTTTATTAACTAGGGAATTCCATATGGATTATTTAAATCATAGTTGGATGTCAAATCTGACAAGATTTTTTTATATCAGCATAAATATCTTCTGTTTTTATATTATATACTAGCGAATCAGTATCGGTATATAAAAGCTTAGCATTTTCATTACCATATGTCTTTTTAATAAAGTCGTAATGGAAAGAATACATGATAGTTTTAGAAATATCAAGTACACTATCCCTACGTAAATGGGTTTATTGAAATTTATTTTCTTTTGTTTAAAGTTGGATCGCTATAAAATTTTCATTAAAAATAGAAATACTATGAAAACTTGGTGAGGAAATTAAAGTTTCCAGCACCTTTAATTTTCTTGTAGTCTTTCCATCTAGTTATGAGTTTCACATTGACTCTTTTATCTACTGCTTCCATACATTTACCAAAAATTGCATTATTTGCCAATTTATAACAGTCTTTTTCAAATTGATTTTTAGCTTTCTTGTCTTTTCTTCGTATTTAAATCAATATATTTTTTTAACCAATCCGATTGTCGAAATGAAAGTATTCCATGAAATTTTGTGATCTGAAGTCCGTGTTTTAAAGCCTGATAAAGGTTATGATAATGTATTACATAATTATTCTTATCAAATAAATTTGGAATTAACTTAACTTGACGACTTCCTTCAACTGGTGGTCTAATATTTTTGCGGACAAAATGGGAATTCATCGTGTAGGTCATGTAGTTCTGAGGATATACCATATCGACTTCCAATATGTAGCCCATCTCACTATTAGGGTTACTGCAATGCATGTTGATGTCAAAGTGTTCTATTTCCTCTGCTGTAAGCCACTTGAATTCAGAATACGGTAGATATTGTGATAAGGCCTGCCCATACAAGTTATTAGCATCTAGTAAAGCAAATATTGAGTGTCTTCATCGGATTTATAAGAAAGGTATCTTAGACAATCATCTACATCTCTTTGTGGCATATATCGATTATTTGCTTTTGCATATCGATGTGAGCACTGCACAATACCACCTCTAATTGACTTTCTAATGAAATGTACCATGTCTACATCTGTAAGTAGTTCCAATTTAACCTGGAAGAAAAAACTATATATTAGTTTTACTGCTACTTTGTAATGATGATTAACAAACCTTTGTATGCTTCAACATTGCCTGCCAAGACAGACCGGGTAAAGTAAAGTAATGGCAAGGATCTAGATCATATAAATCCATACACAGCTTTCTAAAAGCTTCAAATATATCTGTTAAAAGAAGAACATCCGTCTTCAGATAGAGATCTGAATATTCAGCTAAACTTTGACAATTGAATGTATTCCATACTCTTTTAGCATGTTGATATTCTGTCTCTTCTATGCTCGTCTCAGTTAGACTACTATAAAATTGCTCTCTTGAAGGAAGTTCTTGAGTTGTCACCAATTTTTCATAGGACGTTACAAACTCATATGGGAAAACACCTTTTCTTGTAACTAAATCAAATAATTCATCATTTGGGAATGCTTTCCGCGTTTCAATAAACTGATGTGTTTCCAAATTTTTTGCTAGGCTATCCAAACTACTCTCGCCATGAATCTGTAAGAGTCTAGAAATCGTAAACTTATATACTTCATTCCAATTTTTCTTTCCTCATCTTCATCCATGTTATCGTCGTCAGCTTCAACATTTAACGCATTATCGTTTACAGATATTTTTGCAGAAAGGAAATATATTTCTCCTTATTTGATGGGATGACATCAAGTGATTTTATTTGTGAAGCTAATTCTTCCACGAGTACGTGAAAATCATAATTACTCTCCCATTGTGTAGAAACACAGGTACGAAGTTGGGTGTTTGATAATTCAAATTACATTTCATATGAGCGGGACCTCTATGTAAACCTGAAAATATAACAATATAAGGCTTATGATATAATTAAGTGTGTTAATCGAAAACGTACCTGTAAAGTGGTCATGATCTCGCACTTCTAACCATGTTTAATTGTTGCTGTTCATTATTATGAATAGTGGTTGATTGGCCTGTAGCAGTGGAAAAAGGTTCTGCACAAATAAAACATGTTGTAGCTGCTTCATGTGTTTTGAAAGTTCCTCAGAAGTAAGTGCTTTCATTGGAATTACATTGGAAAAATACTTTTGTAGATATGCCTTACATCATCTACCACCCATTTTACATAAACAGATGTACAATTTTACCTCTGTATTCTCTTATAAATGATAATGAGTTATCAAAATGACATTTAACGTAATATGCAAAACTGTATACTTCATGTATTTGACTATTTATTATATACTTTTTTCTGGATTTGGTTCACAGTTCTCGATAGGATTTAGAATTGCTTCAAAGTCACTGTATATTATAAAGGGTACGGGAAAAGATCTATGAAAAATCCTTAAATTGTAGATAATGTTCCCCCGGTTTTGGTAAAATAGTACAAACTTTAGCACAATCTCCTTTTTTAAATGTTCTTCTAGATCACTTTCTCTTTGAAAAAATACTAAACAACCATCACAAATAAAAACGGCATCACCATGTTTATTTATCTGACATCCCACTAATCTAGACATGTTTTTTATCCAGCAGAAATGTCCATTGTTGCTATTTTCTGCTTCTAAGTATAGTAAATTTATATGGTTTACCTTACGTATTTTAGTGTGATAAAGAGGACCTATAATATTATGTTTTATTTTGCTACTACTCACAGGACTCTTCTCTAAGCCAAACACGTTAATGCTAATATGTTCATTATTTTTTTTTCAAACTTAGCGATATTTTTAATTCCATAGGGAATGATATATCATTAAAATTAAGTTCATTTGGATATGGCTCATAATTAGCGATCCTATCTGGATTATTTAATGATGGATGTAGTGCACTTAAACAAGCCCATTTGAAACACATCAAGTCGAAGTTTTACATTTACAATTGCTTTTCTACAATAGATGTCAGGTGGGAGAGGTATAAACGATGATGCACGCATAGGATTATACTTAAGCATATTGATTTCGAGGAAAAGTAATGTTAGTAGAGACCAACCTGAATCTTGCTCCTGTAATAAAAGAAAATGATATTATATAATTCAATATTTAAAAAAAAAGGATAAATTTACAAACCTCAAACTCTTCAGATTTAGTTTTTAAAACGTTATAAAAAATGGGAATAGATTTCGTCCAAGCTTTTGAAATTGTGACCATTTCATACTTGCTATTAAATGATTTAACTTCATTTTTAATACATGCTTCGTCATCATCTTCCTTTTGTGAAACAATATAACTGGCAAATAGTTCAAAATTGATTTTTAATGGATTCTCTTGTACACCCATAGCAATTAGGTTTATTACTCTATCTTTGATTTTGGAGAAGAATAGTGAAATGTCTGTAATTGTACCATCATTCTCACTGTCATATTTGATTCTATATGTCGAAATGTTTCGTTTGAAAGCAGAATTTATTAAATAAACTCCAGGTTCAATTTCTACACCTGAATTTTGTTTATGGGACAAGCTTCTCTGATGTGAAGAAAATTTTTCTGATGCTATCTCAAGATTACAAGATTTACAGAATATTAAGGATGACTTCTCCTTTGGTAGAGATGTTTCACTTTTTTGTTCATAACTTGATGCTGATTCTTTATATTCTTCTATACCATGTACTCGTTTTAAATGTCTAATTACATTATTTTTATATGTACTTTGCATTAAACATGCATTACATTTGTACATCTTTTTCTCTATGTAACTAATATTACTATGAATTGAAGATACGTGACGTTTTAAGTTATCTGATCGACTAAATGTTTTATAACAGATACTACAATTAAAAGCTTCCATTTTCTCCAGTTTCTAAAAGATATATTATACGGAGAGGAGGATGCATACAAAAATTTTAGAATTAACATTATATTGACAATATAACATTATAAACCTATTTTCACTAGTACCTAGATATATCTTAAATATTAACTGCCACAATAATTGAAAATTATTATATTATAATTTTTTACATATTTATTATATTTAAGTTATAAATTTGTGTGGTATCTTTATTATAACTCAAATGAAAAATGTCATCTTTTATTATAACTACAAATGAAAATGTTATCTAAAAAAAAAAAGAAAAAAGACAGAACGTCACTGTACATATTACAACTTGAAAATATTTAAGGCCTCATCGGCATTCAGGTAAAATTTGACGAGGCCAGTGGTTCTAGTTTGTTTCGTAAAGTGCTTGTGATTCTACATATGTACATATTTATTTAAGTTGTTACTGTGTAAAAAAAAAAATAATGTGCTTCGTTTTATTTGTTAAAGGATTTTTTAAAGAGGCTAGGGTATGAGATATTAATATTATTTAGATATTTAACAGAATTAAAAATGCATGTATTACACGTTTAAATAAAAATTATTTCATGTTTCGTAAATAAATTCTAAAAATGGACTTTATATTTTCAAACGATTTAAACTCACAATAATTATAAATTAAAGAGGATTCTTTCTTTGGATTTAATGGCTTTTATTACTTCTTCCATGGGTGAATTAGATATTTTCTCGTACCGCAACAGTTACACCGATCATTTTACATATCGCGTTTTTACCAACTTTAAGTCAGTAACAATATATTTTTTATTAATATCTAAATCTTTTAAATTTTAGTTTGTACTGCAGTCGATGATATGGAAGAATTGATTTCTTGTATTAAATGTTCCATTTTACTTATTGTTAATTAAGTAAAGAATATGTATAAAAACTAGTTTACATATTTTTTACATTTAGTAAATGAGTAAAAATTATTTAACTTATATATTAATTTTAAATTTTGATCTAATCTATAATAATATATGTATCTATTTGCTATATTTAGTGATTAAAAAAAACACTAAATGTACGTGCATTATACATCTAAATCTATAATAATATATGTATCTATTTGCTATATTTAGTGATTAAAAAAAACACTAAATGTACGTGCATTATACATCTAAATAAAAAATATTTATGATTCGTAAATAAATTCGATTATCGGACTTGTGACTTTGGAATTTTCAAAAGGTTTCACTTCTCCTTTATAAATGAGATATAGATTTTCGTCATTACTTTTTATCGTTTGTATTGCCTTTTCTGTTAATGAATCAGATATTTTTTTCGTAGCGAAACAGTTATATCGTTTATTTTCGATACTGTCCAAAAGTGTAATTATAACTGATCTGCCATAACGCGTTTTCACTGACTTTAAGTCAGTAACAATATATTTTTTATTAATTTCTAAATCTTTTAAATTTTTTGTTTGTACTGCAGTCGATGATATGGAATAATTGATTTCTTGTATTAAATGTTCCATTTTACTTATTGTTAATTAATAACGAATATGAATAAAAAAATATATGAAAAAAAATATAAATGGGAAAATTACTGTAAATAATTTAATAAAAGAAATAATACTCACATAGATGTTTTCACTGCACTTACTGCAACTGAATGGTTTTTAAAGTATATAATATTATCTGCTATATGTTGAAATTGACTATTGGAAAATATTACAACATTTCAGTTTATATAAGAATGCTCCCTCCAAAAAAAAAAAAAGAACATTACTTTATACATTGCAGTTGATTGTCCTCTTCATACATTTCCCATAATATTAAAAAATATATCTACTTACGTATCATATTCATAGACATTCAAGCAATTTAAACTATAAAATGCAAATGAGTTGAAGTTTATTTTTAAATATAGGTGTTTCTGTATATAAAAAAGCCCATTAATTATAGCTTCCTCCAGTTATATAGAATAAAATCTCATTTGGTTTTCACATTATTAGACGATCTAAAAGGTAAACTATTTACAATTTACATATCTTCCAGATCGGAAATCTTTGTAAAGCGATTTAAAATATAAAAAATGCAATTCAGTTTAAGTTTATTGTTAAATATAGGTGTTTCTGTATATAAAAATCTTTTTTAAGATACAATAGCCCATTAATTATAGCTTCCCTCCAGTTCTATAAAATAAAATCTCATTTGGTTTTCACATTATTAGACGTTCTAAGAGATAAACTATTTAAGTACATATCTTTCAGATCGGAAATCTCGGTAAAGCCATTTAAAATAAAAAATGCAAATCAGTTGAAGTTTTTATTGTCATGCAGGTGTTTTTGTATATAAAACTCTTTATAAGATAAAATATCCCTTCAATTATAACTTGCTTTCTCATTCCATTTGGTAATTTAATGCATCATAAATTATTCACCTACTGCCGTAAACATGTGTGACGTCAGAGGATGAGGATGAGGTGCCAGAATCGGCCAAAACAATCTACTTCCGAACTGCATTTTTTCCGGACCCTCCCGCCCTTAGCTATCGATTTTGTAACAAAATTTATCGGCGTTTGAAAAAGTATACGATGGGTAAAACCTTGAAATCACAAATTTGGTGCATAGCAGCTGGACTAACACGCCAACACTACACTATAAATCTAACAGTATATACCATCTAGTAATACCGTCTAGATAGGATAGGTGTCATTTTCAGATAATTGTAATAAATAAATGTCCAAAAATAATTAAATAAGTCTTTTCAAAGTATAGCTACCTCTTTTTCATTTAACATAATCATATACAGTCCAGTGAATTCAAGGTTTTAACAATAATAGTTTGTGCGACAAACTGAAATACAAACATACGGTTTTCCGCTAAATCACCCTCTGCATATAAATTAGTTATTTCATCCCGAATTCATCAATAGAAAAAAATTCCCAATTTCAGGGTGCAAAACAGCCGCACGTCATATATCCTAATATATTAGTGTTATATCTGATGACAGGGAGATTAATTCCTAGATTAAATTAGTTTTAGAGTAAACAGGGTTATGTTTTGGAATTCCGCTTGTTGACTTATAAGCTTAACCCACGTATTAATAAACATAAGTAATTTACTTCCTCTCTAACACTTTCGCGAGACGATGTTGGATCGATGGTTGTTTACCGGCGTGCTAGCGACTAAAGTGATGTTTATAATCCTGTTTTAAAACAGTTAAAATTTCATAGAGCTGCAGGCAAGATTTACGGAAAGTTAAATTTATGTTTTAATACATTGTACCATTTTGTTTATTATGCTTGGTGCAAATATTAAGTGGATTATAATACCAATATCATTGTGATTTATACCTGTCATAATATTCGTACATATCCAGTATATCTTTGAAAGTTATTAGAAACAGAACGGTCTCAATGTGAGGCATACAGTTTGGATCATATTATGGAATAAATTCATTTTAAGCGTAATTATGAACTTTTAAGAAAAATCCTGAAATAGGTCGAATTTTAATTTGAAATTGCCAATTTTTAGTATGAAAATAATACCGCCCACGTTCACTCCCACTTAATTATGACTACCACTCCGAAAATTTTAAATTAGGAATGGGTAGTAGCTCGTTTGAGAGGTATTTTGATTCTCTATTCAGCAGTATAAAGTTTTTTAAATTTGGGGCATTAATTACTGAAAAAATTATTTTTGAAAAATGCAAAATTTTGTGAATGTCTTGTAAACTGAGTTGCGGTATTTTTTGCAAAATTGTTGTTTTTGAAGAAAAATTAAAACTGATCTGTTGTTGTTTTTATAGTTTTTAATACAAAATTTTACCCACATCAACCCTTTACATAAAATGAAGCGCAGAATCTCACATAATATTAAGAATGTATTTCCAATTTATTTGAATGTTTTTACAATTTATTTTATAATTAAAATAAATGTTCAAAATGACTGCCAGTCTCCTCTTGGCAATAAGCAAGGTTATCTATGAATTCTCGGATGACATTTCAAGTTTTAGAAATATCCTTGATAGGGCCACTAAACTACTGTTATGTGAGTTCTTAGTCTTATCACACGTCAACTACTGTGATTATGTTTATGGACCTTGCCTAAATTTATCAGAAGCAAACAAACTTCAAAAAATCCAGAATATCTGTATTAGATTTGTAACAAATAGTTCTATCTACGAGCATATAACACCACATATCAGGGAGTTACAACTACTAAAAATAAATGAGAGGTGCTTCCTACATTTCACTTCACTATTAAATAATATGCATAACCGAAACCAGAGATATACAAACGACCAATTGTATACAATAAGGCCTAAACATTTCGATCATCCTTTACCTACCTCTCGACTTATGTCTATAATAATCTACCTCCACAGCTACACAATAAATCAACAAATGTACTAAAACGTCAACTAAAGTCTCTGATTTTGAACGACGAATTAAATATAAATTTAAAATTGTTTTAGACGGTGATAAAATAGTGATAAAATCTAGACATCATATAGATAAATACTGTTTCTGATATATATTTTATGTTCATATACTGTTGATATATGTACTTAACTAGATATACGTTAGATATACACATATTGTAATATTGGATATTATATACTGTATATATATCATATGCTGGATAAAATCATAAGTTAGATATTATATACTGTACTAATACTATACCAATGGTATCCTAGGTTAGTAGTTTTGATATCAGTGTATACTGTACCACTAACCTTTTGTGTTAAATTCCTTTTATTTTACACAATGAAGACATTTATTATTATTATTATTATTATTATTTTGTACAACCTTAGGGCTTATTTTGTGAATTTCTTCGGTAATCTTATTGTTTAAATTTACAATATTGTCTGGTCGCTTAATATACACTTTTGATTTTAAATAGCTCCATAAAAAGTAATCAAGAGGAGTCAAGTCGAGAAACCAAGGTGGCCATTCAATAGTTCCATGTCTTCCAATCCACCAATTCGTCAAAAAATCTAGAAAATCGTCACCATTAACTGAGCCTTCAAGAAATAAGGGCCAATAATTTGATTATTAATGATACCAGCCCAAACGTTTACTTTTTAAGGAAATTGTATGTGAGCCTCCATCATCCTATGAGGATTTTCTATACTCTAATATCGGTTTACTGTTCCATTTAATTGAAATGTGGCTTCATCAGAAAAACAATTTTGTTTATAAACTGCAAATCTGCCAGCATTCTATTAATCATTAATTCACAGAATTTTTGCCTTCGATCAGGATCATCCCCATTTAACTCCTAAACCAACTTAAATTTATAAGGATAGTATATTTCTTTCTCTAAATCTCGCAGAACGATGATTTACTTACATCATTGTCGGCAGCAAAGTGTCTAATTGGTTTATGTGGATTTTCCTCAATCTCTACCAGTGCAACTAATTGTTTTTCCTCATCAAATCTAGGAGTTGTACTTGGTTTTTCAATATTTCTTACATGTCCAGTTTCACGAAATTTGTTTTCTATATTACTGACTGTATGTAGACTGTGCTAATTGCTGACCAGGGTATTTATTATTAAACATTTTACAAACCTCCTTTTTGAGTTCCTGTTTTATTACTGCATCTAATCATAATTAGAATATCTGTTCTCTGAGTTTCGGATAAATGAGCAATAATAAAGTTGAATAAATAAAGAAATCTTATTAAATACACTGATGCGTGTTTGTAACAGTAATTGTAAACAAATATATTCCAACTTGTTAGTTTTTGAAGGCACAATCAATGGTGTGTTATTTCATTAGGATTTTTGACTAATTTTTTAGTGTCTACTTTAAAAAAACTTTCTAGTGGGTACAATTTTGTATCAAAAACTTTAAAAACAACAACAGATTAGTTTCAATTTTTTCTCAAAACTAATAATTTAACAAAAAAATATCTCAACTGAGTTTACAAGATATTTACAAAAATTTATATTTTCAAAATTAATTTTCTCAGTAATTAACGCCCCAAATTTAAAAAAACCTTATACTGCTGAATAGAGAATCAAATTCCCTTTCTGGAGGGTAGCCATAATTCAGAGGGGGTGAATGCCTGGGGTATTATTTTCATTCCTAAATTAAACTGATTAACGACTGCAATTTTTTTTGTCGCCATAGTTGACTTGTGTCTGATAATTTCTAAAACTACTTATATTGCAAGAACTGCAACTTCAAACTTAACTATTTCTTAGGTCTAGTTTTTAATATGGTAATAAAGCAGTTATAATGTTTCCTTCTATTTGGATGTAGATTGAAATCGCAAAAAGTAAGGGCAAGAGAGAATCCAGCGCCTGACGGCAGTGATCAAAGTGTTGATGAAATTGCCTCGACAGGCTATAATAAATCCTTCATTGCCTCTAATTTATTATACAGTGTGTCCGTAAAGTATGGAATAAATTCATTATTTCTTAAACAAAAAATATTTAGAAAAATTCCTCGGACACTTCGATTCTTAACTTCAATTGCGCACCTTGTCCTTTATTTTTTGTCATGACGTCATCACTGTTTCCGTTATGACGTCATCGATATTTTTTTAAAGGAACCCCTGCATATTTCTCCATTTTTGGATTCTGAATAAACAGCTGATTCCAGAAATGTGTCACACTTAGGGTCTAAAATAGGTAAATTGAAAGTATTGGCCCTTTTCAATATAAGAATTTACTAACTTTTCATGTATTGTTTGAACAAATAATAGTCACTAGAACTAACGGTTAGTTAATAATAAAAACAGTTTATAGTAAATGTTCGAACTGTACCCCTGTTGTAGTTGACAGTACCATAAACGATGAATAAAATGTTGCTGAACGTTGTTTGTCGTCTCCTGAGAAATGTTGTTTATTTCTGTTCTAATTCTTTCTTTTAATTCAACAATGTTTTCCGATTTCGTTTTATAAATTAAGTTTTATAGATGGCCCCACAGAAAATAATCTAATGAATTGAGGTCTAGTAATTTTGGTGGCCATTCGATGGGTTCATGTCTACCAATCTACCTGTTCAGAAATATTTGGTCAAAATACCTTCGAACGTCTGCAGCATACTGGGAGGCGCACCATCAGTTGACCCCACAGGTTTTCGTCAACATTTCCAGGATTGATTCTACTGGGGAATAAATTAAATAACGTTGGGATAAAATAGCCCATTAAAAATTGAAGATATGCCCGTCTGCTTATAGTTCCATTGAAAAAATAGGGTCCAATGATTCTATCTCTTACAATTCCCGCCCACACATTTACCTTTTGTGGATAGTCACACACTGCTCCCGCATCTATCGAGCGATTTCTCTGCCCAGTATCTACAATTCTGATGATTCACTTCATCATTTAATTTGAATGTGCATTCATCGGAGAAAATAATATTTTTTATCAGAAGGGGATCATCATTGCACATATTCATCATTGTTTCACAAAACTGTATCGTCCGATCTGGATCATCATCACTTAGTTCTTGCACAAGCTGAATCCCAAAGGGATGCAATTTTTTCTCATGTTAATACTGTATGTACTGATGTTTTAGTAACATCATAACCGCGACTAACTTGACGAATGTGTATTTTCTTCAACAGCCAGTAAAATATTTAATTTGCATCCTCGTCAACACATGGGCAAATCTTCCACCGTACCAGTATCTCTAAATTTTTTTTCAATTTTACTCACTGTCGATTGAGTTTTGGATTGAAGGTAAAGTGTTATTAAGTGATTCACTGTCAAAGACGATAATGATAAACAAAAAAATAAACAAAAACTAGCCTACTTCAAAATTAATAAAAGACGTGTTTATTTTACTTCTTTACTTGTCTTTTTTTTATGCCGCATCTTCCAATTTACAATTTTAAACCCTAAGTATAGTACATATTTGGAATAAGATGTTGAAGCAGAATCCAAAAATATACAGGGTGTTCCATTTAAAATATCGATGACGTCATAACGGAAACAATGATGACGTCATAACCAAAAAATAAAGGACAAGGTGCGCAATTGAAATTGAAAATCGACGTCACCGAGGATTTTTTCTAAATATTTTTGGTTCAAGAATATAGGGACATACTGTAGAAGATACCGTTAAAGGGGGTTTCGGTAGTTTTGATTGTTGACGCTTATGTTAAAAAATCAGATTTCATATTAAATGAAATCATTTTTGATCGAAGAATACTTCTTATTCATTCAAGAGAAAGTTGCATTTAATACAGGGATCGGCAGAATAGACTTTACAATTTAAAATTGCTCTAAAATCAATACATATTTTTTAAACGTAAGACGTTTCTATCCATTAAATAAAGCATGCTCTGGAGTTTCTTTGACAGTTATCAAAATGAATGACAGGCGTATAGACCAACGAATTTTTTTG
Source organism: Rhamnusium bicolor (assembly GCA_029963845.1). Lineage (NCBI taxonomy): Eukaryota > Metazoa > Arthropoda > Insecta > Coleoptera > Cerambycidae > Rhamnusium > Rhamnusium bicolor. The sequence continues at coordinate 13,040 of JANEYF010003853.1, forward strand.
TGTTGAAGATTTTATCAAAAATAATAGTATTTTTCAAGTGCAACGTGATTTTAGAAGAACTTTTGGCATGAGAAATGTTCCGTCGCGTCCAACAATTATGTGTTGCAACACCCCGTCCAATTGTTGGCATAACACAATAAGCTGGGGGTTGTACTTATGAACCGGTAGCTCAGTGAGCAGGTCGTGAATAAGGGCTTAGATTAATTTGAGTTATCACCAAAATCTAGGCTGGGCGCCAGGACTTTTGCAAGTACCAAAGAATTAAAATTTTACTTTAAAAGGTAAAGATAACGTTAAAACTAGAATTCGGTTGGTAAGGGAAGTTGAATAAAGAGATATTATTTTAATAAAAGTATAATCAAGACTAGTATATGTACAATATTTACATGTCAAAAAAAATTTACTTGTGGTTGAAGACCAACAACTAACCACACAGAAAAATAATATGTGAAAGAGAAAAAAATTGAAAAATAAAATATGACGTTATTGAGAGAATACAAAAAAAATACAATGACTGATCTCTTACAAATTTCTTCTGACCAAATAAAAACTTTCACTGGGGACGAAGATCTTACGTAACTTCCAAGGGGTTAGTCCAGCAAAGAATCCACCAACGGCTAAGCTCTTAATGGGTTCGGTGTCAATTTGACTCACCACTGTCAGTACAGCAGTTTCCCTTGAGAAAAAAATGCCAGTTGTGTAAAATATGGTTTTCCTGCTCTACCCTGTATATAATGATCAGTTCGATCCACCAGTTATCCTCTTCTCTTGGTCCAGGTATTTACATAAAAAGGGGAGAGTTTTATGAGATTAGTATTATACGCAAAACAAAGTTAAAAGCTGTGACGTTTGAATTGTCCAGCTACGTAGACAAAATATGAGTTAACACAAATTTACCGAGTAAATTGCAAACTAAACAAACTAGGATCGGTGTCCTACAATATTTTAGGAAGTTGAAGACTTAAACTAACTTAAGTATCAATAAAAGTTACGTTGAATAGACAAAATACTAGTCCAACAAATAAACTAGGTGTAGCTACGATAATAAACAAGTGAAATAGGTATTCACTAAATTAAGATAATTACGGTGCAATATTATTATGAAAATTACCTCAAAGGTACTTTAAATCAATATAGCAACTTTTTAAATAATGATGAACATAAAATCAAATGATAATACCAGAAAACATATAAATTTTACCAGACCGCAGAATTAGAGATGATTTCTATCTGAACGCTGCACTAGTAAGAAGCAAGTAGCATCGTAGTATTCTGCTACCTAAACTCGATTATAGTTTGGAAAGAGATAAACATTTGAGAGTAGAGTAAGAGCAATAAAGATAGATAGATATTTAGTGCAAAAATCTGCAAAACCAACTGTTCCAGTAGAAATCAGTGACGCCATCTCGACTAGACTGGCAGAAACTTAATTCATCGTGGACCAACAACAAACTGGAATCAAATGGCTTGCAATTTCGATACAGTGTTGGATCAGAAAATGGCGAACTTGAGGATCCGTTGTCAACAGTAAACATTCAGATTGTCCGCGATCACTAAACAGGCAAGAAAATCAAAGACGAGTTCGTGATGTAATTACAGCAAGTCCAACAAGACCAATTAAGCAACATGCCCAAGTCCTGGGTATATCCGATTGAAGTATTCGGAGAATGCTTCATAACATGAAATTTCACCCTTACAAAATTGTAACTGTGCAAAAACTAAGTAATCGAGACAAACTAAGTCGAATAGAGTTCTGCGTAAGATTCCAAGAATTACGACAATAGCATCCAGACATTGAACACCGTCTATTTATGTCCGATGAAACGGATTTGTTAACAAACAAAATTGTCGACACTGGGCCACAGAAAATCCACTTCAACTCCATCAACGACCTCTACATTCGTAAAGGGTTACTGTCTGGTGTGCTTTATCTTCAACGAGAATAATTGGGCCATATTTTTTTGAAGAAGACGAACGTGCAGTGACTGTTACGTCTAGGAGATATGCAGGTAGAATAAGAAAATTTTTGAGCCTGAACTTCATGACGACGAACGCCAGTATTGGTTTCAACAGGACGGTGCTACCTGTCATACCGCAGATGTAAGTTTAACTGCCTGTAGAGAACTTTTTCCTACACGTCAAATCTCACGCCTAGGTGACATAAACCGTCGGCCAGATCACCCGATTTGACTACACCCGATTATCTTTTGTGGGGTTTTCTCAAAAGTCGGGTATTTCGACGAAAGCCACGAAACATTGACCAATTAAAAGAAGCGATTCGCGACGAAATTCATGGAATTCCTGGCGCGGTGTTACGAGCTGTAATGAATAATTTTGTTCATCTGTTAGAAGAGTGTATGGAGATGGAAGGGGGCCATTTAACCCACACAATTTTTTCTTAAAAATAACTTCTTCTTTTTCTTCTTTTTCGTTGTAAAATTCTTTGTTAAATGTAGTTACCTTCGCAAATAAAATATTTATTTCTAGTTTAAATTATAAAGTGAATTCTGCCGATCCAATATTTTGACAACTGTCAAAGAAACTCCAAAGCATACTTTATTTAATGGATAGAAAAGTCTTACGTTTAAAAAATGTATACTGATTTTAGAGCAATTTTAAATTGTAAAGTCTATTCTGCCGATCCCTGTACAATGAAAATGTTGATCTATGTTAGAAGATATTTTGTTCCCTCAAATATTTAAGCATTTCAGACAAATAATAATTTAACAAATTTAAAACTTGTATATTGTTAATGTATTTATTTAAATCAAATAGAATATATCAAGACTTAAATTCTCTTCATAGAAATAAAAATTTTGTTGCGTATATACAAAGAATTTTTTTCTTTAGTGTTAATAATTTTTTGTTGCTTCAAATATATTTTTTTAAGAGCATAAACTTGTTTGCAGTTCCAAGTCATACAAATTTTGCTTTGAAATAATTGTCCTAAAAATCAGAGCATATGCTTTTATAGGGACCAAGATGTAATTTCATATAACAGTTAAGAAATTACTTCCGGCTTTAAGACCACAATGAGCGTGGCGACGATGCGTTTCCTTTGCCAGCAAACTATTTGGGAAGGAACTTTTCCTTTCGGGAACCTCGTTTTCCTAAATTACGAGTCTGTAGAACCTTCAAACAGTTACAGGACTTTTCATTGTTACGTAAAATTCCTTTGAAATAGTTCTTTCATTCTTGTAACATAGAAACGGTCTCAGTCAGCAGTAATTTGCGTTGCTTTGTTATATGAAATATATTTTCCTTTTTATAGAAATATCAATATAATGTTTCTATTTCATATCACATAAGTAAATGAGAAAAATGTATATGTATCTGATATTTAATAATAAGCTGCACTTCGATGATTTCCAATAAAGGGAAAGCAGAGATTACTTTTTGCATATCGTTAAAATATACACGGCTGGATGATTTAAATTTATGAAAAGTAAATAATATGAAAAGTTTACTAGAGCAAATTTATAAAAAATACATAAGTCATCTCCTAATGATTCTTGTACATCATAGGAGGTACAGTTATTTATAAAGCTGCAAATCGTTTCTGTGTATCATGGTCGTAGAGTACAGATGTACTTACTGTCACCCACATTCACCTTGACCGCGAAACTCTTTCTCCAGTCCAGTCTATTATTATTTTTTCGAGTTATGTACACGTTAAGTCACTTGGGCGTATTGCATATTGTTTTTGTGTTTTTATTTTATTTGTTGTACTGTGTTGATATTAATTTAATAATAAAGCATGGCAGACGTACGCAGGGGTAGAAAACGGCCATTTGCTGACAAAGTGAATAAATTCATAGGTGAATTCCCGGATTTATTCTATGATGGTGCTAAAATAATTTGTAAAGTGTGCGAGAAAGATTTGATGTGCTGGGATAAGCATGATTGTGGACTTCACGTAAATAGTGTACACCATAAAAATAAAAAAAATGGCGTGCCTTCGACAACACAGTTTATGTTTGATTTACTATTAATGCTGATTGCCTGTGATGTTCCGCTGCACATACTCGATAAACAACCATTTCGAGAGTTCTGGAATAAAATACAATGACCAGGTGAAGTTACCAAGTCGCACAACGTTATGTAACTATCTACCAACTGTACACGTAGACATGGTAAATAAGATGAAATGTGAATTAAAAAATACACGGCTATAGTTATCTGTTGATGAGACAACAGATTGTAAAAAAAATCTATTTTAAATGTTATAGTACGAGTACTGGACCCTCTTAAACCGACAGTTCCACTGTTACTAGCTAGCAAAAGACTAAGTCAGTGTATTAGCGAACCAATTACCAAGGTGGTGCTGGAGACGTTAGAAAAATATGAACTGTCAAAAAGTCAAGTGTTGATGTTTGTGACTGATGGCGCCGTGACAATGCGTTCGGTAGGCCGTTCTTTGAAAGAACAAGGTTGTACGTTTATACATGTTACGTGTAAAGTGCATGCTTTACATCTTGTGGCAGAAACTATTCGAAAAGGTTTTCCAGAGGTGGATGCATTAATAGCAAGTACAAAAAAAGTGTTTCTTAAATCGCCTAAACGTCTCCGTCATTTCATAGCAAGTGTTCCGGTATTCCTGAACCACCACAGCCGATTCCTTACACGTTGGGGAATATGGTTGCAGGCAGCTTTTTTATTATGCTGAATATTTCCAACAAATAAAAGCTGTGATACTACAATTCAATCCAGATGAGGCTGCAGCTATTAATGAAAACCAGACAAAATTCGAAGATATTTCCGTTGAAACAGCTTTAAAAATATTGCGAAGAACTATAAACCATTACATGAAAACATAAAAATAATAGAAAACAGTGCGTTGTCGTTAGCGAAGTCACTGCAAATAGTCGACGAAGTAAATCTACTGCTACACGCTATAGGTGATGCAACAAATGAGCGCGTTAAAGAAAAGTTCGCAAGTGTGTTAAATAAAGACACCGGTTTTCGAACGGTCGTTTTCAAAATATAAGAATATATTTTCACCAAAACGAACATCACTCATGGAGACAACCATAGAAACATACCTGATGCTGCAAAATGGCTACACATCTTCTCCAGTTTCTGATAAGCAAGCTAGTTCATCAAGCTAGTTGAGAGGGTAAGTTTTACATACATTGTTATAAATTGTAACAGTTTATTGTTTCTTGTATTGGTTAATTTCGAGTACGCCACTGTCCCACGGAACATTCTTGACAGCCCTAGTTATTTATTTAGAAAAATATTTGTATCTTGACTATTAAATGCGTGTGCTCTCAGAAACTGGATGTACAACAAATTTTCTCTGTAGAGCTTACACTGACGTAATTTTTCACAAAACACCGTATACTGAACTCGGTACGTATTTCGTCAACCAAGTAGGCATCATCTGGAAATGAAAACATCTTATGCTAACAGTGTGTCATATTTATAATTAAACAAATGTTATGGTTCTGTGAACCGTGACTACCCAACTAACAGAGCGAACTATATGGAATTGGGCCTCTGTCACTATTCATACTATTTTTACACATTGTAATTCTCAAGTTCTCAAATATATCCAGTTGTATAAATTTTGTTACATCCCGAATTAATATTAAATTGCTACTATATGTTTTATGGTTGTTTTCAAACATGTTGGCAACACTAGACATATCTGTTCTATCATATTTGAATCTAGTTTGAATTGATCGTTTAGTTTGTCCAACATACTTTTGCTTACAGTCCATACAGATAATTTCATAAATCTCCGACTTTTCTTAGTTTCAACTTTTCTTTTGGATTGCTTAAAAATTGCTGTAGTTTATTTTCCGATGAATGAACCACTGTCATACCTATACCTTTTAAAAATCTTATCAATACCACGGGTGATTCGATACAATTTCAGATTTTCTTTTTCATTTTAAAATGCAGAGGATTATCGAAGTGCCCCTTTAAATATACGTCTCAAGGGAAACCAAAAAAAAAAAAGCGTCAAAACAAAAAATGTTCGAAATAGAAATTATTGTTCAGAATTAGGAATTACGACAAAAAAAAACTCATGAAAAATCCTCGTCAGATTGACAGTTACTGAGAAACAAGAAAATTTATCGCATATATCTCATTTGTCTTATTATCTTATTTATCTCATTTATCTCATTTATTTTATTTAAATCATTTTCTCATTGATCTTGGATTTTTGTTTTATTTTTAGGTAAATAATTTAATTCTTTCATTTCAAATTAAGGATGATGATAAGAAAGACCTATTTCTGTAATAAAATCCGTAAAAATTCTATTTTCATAGAGAAACTAGTGTGTACTTCCGTGCACAAAATATTTTTTAAAAAATTCAAGAAGTTTAAAACAATTCAAACGGTATTAAGAATGAAATGTGATATTGAGAAAATTGGAAAGGCTTTGCCCTAAAAGTAAACAACAGGCTGGTAGGATAGCTATTAGCTATATCTGAATGGTAAAAGATTTCACTTTGGTTTCTTTTTTTAATTGTTGTACTATTTCATAAGATACTTGCCTAAGCCTTTATGTAGTGCTACAATAAAAAATGAAACACATCAGAAACTAGTATCTAATATCCTAAAAAATGGAGAAATGCAACCACGAAAATGTTTCGGTGTTACTGCTCCTCGTCAGCGCAATGGATATAATGCTCACAAGTAGACGTGAAAATAAATGTTTAAACTTGAAAACTTGATCAATTACGACGTAATATTAAAAATTATACAGTGGGAAAAGACTGCATTTCAACAAACATATTAAAAAACATATGTAATGTCATTGCTGAACCCCCCGCATACATCATAACTAGATCAGATGACTTTAAAATTGGTACAATAATCCTCTGCTAAAAACTAATAATGCTGAACTAATAGAAAATTATAGACCTATCACTATCTTAATGATCATAAGTAAGGTCACAGAGAAAATTACGTATAATAGAATCATAAATTATCTAAATAAATATAGTTTACTGGCGGACAGTCAACATGACTATAGACTTAGTAGGTCAACGGAAAGTGCTGCCTAAAAATTTGTTAACTGCATATTCTAACTTAGATAAAAAACATTATGTGGGTGCATTTTTTTTCATTTGTCCAAAGCTTGCGATAGTTAAGACTTAAACATCGTTAAGAATAAACTAGAATACTTTGGTTTTAGAAGCAATATATTAAACTGGCTAATGTCTTAATCTAATTCTTACTGCACATCAATGACCTAGAATTTGAAGTTAGTTCAGACTGTGTCATTCTGTTTCGCGACGATACAATTTCTTTTCCGCCATAAACCATGAAGAGCCCCAAGTAAAATTAAATATCGTGTCCACCCAATTTACTAACTAGTGCCAGAAAAACAGATGACTGGTAAATATGAATAAAACTGTGTGCATGCATCTTTTTTAATAAAATTATGGCATTATCTACCACTGTTAATGTAAATGGGGTATTGATTATGTCAATATGTCAATATTACAAAATTTCTGGCAGCACTGGTCACTGGTATAGCACTCGTAACGCCACGGTATGTCGGTGGATGTAGGCCGAAATCGCGTATACGAGGCATGCAGATAATATGTGCATGAGCGATTGCGGCGCCTGCCTGAGAGCAGGTCCTGCAGTTGAAGTCAGGAACTTCTACACGGTACACGTAAATGCGGTAGACCAAGGTGTTGATAACACCATCTTGGAAAAACATTGGCCAATAATTATTCAAAAAAATTTAAGTGATAGTTTTTTGTAGTTTTCTCGTAAAGTTGTTTTATTTATAATGCAATTAATTAGTAGCTTTACAATGTAAAACATGTACTAATGTTCATAAATTGGTAAGAACTAAGGTCTGCTTTCCTGCCTATTCTGAGAATTTGTCTTATTCTCAAAAACTATAAATAGTACATTCAAAAGACGAAATAGTTGAATTAATTAATTTCCATGGTTTTTAAAACCAATGTGCTTGTAAAATTGCAGAAGTTTTTAATGAACTACATCCAGGCAAGCATGTTTTTCACAAATACATATTATTGATAGTAATATTAAGAAACTTTTCAATAAAATTATTACTTTTTGGTATGTTATAGAAAGTTTCGTGACACTCGGTCAGTGCAAACAAAAAAGAAACAGACCGTCAAAAGTTTTAACTAAAGCTAACCGGCACTAAATCCAGTTACATTTACACAAGAGTTTAATAATGTACTTGTATATCGCGAACATCGATTCAGAGTATATTGAAATTACACATATTTCATCCCCGCATATTTCAGATATTTCATGAACTTAATGAGGATAATTTTGACAGGTGAACAAAGTTTCGAAATAATGTCAAAAATGATTTTGATGAATGATGATCTAATAATAAAAAACTGTTTCAGTGATGAAAGGCCTATGACATACATATACATATAGTTTCATAAAAAATAAATGTACCTGGTTTTTTCAGCTAACATGACGTTAAATTTAAAGCATTTACGTATACACATATTTTTAATGAATATGCCTGTTCAGTATTTAATATTTTTCATAAAATCGATTCAAACGTGACTTCAATTATTATAGAACAAACTCAACAACAGTAAAATAAAAATGTTGTTGGTACATTGAAATGTATTTAATATATGAAAATACAGGGTGGGCCAGATTTTAATCGGGAAACTTAGAGAATCAATAGAATACGCCAAAATAATACGGATTGGTCATAAAAACTTTGCCGAATTTCGTGTTTGAATAGAAAATGTATTGCTATCCATTCAAAGTTCTATGTATTGGTATTATGTGAAAATTGAAGGAAAAAAGTCACGTGGGATATATTTTTCGAGTTATATATAAGCTACATAAGTGATATTACTAGCATCCTCTATACATGATTGATATTTCCATACATATATTGAGACATGATACATGGAAAGCATATTAGAGATAGTATGGTTCTTTTAATAGATAGCACTTTGAAGATATTGCTATCTCAGTTCTACCGAAGGCGGCTCATTGGAGAAATGAAAGCACATTTTTAAAATTATTTTCAAGTCACCTACGAATTGGAGGTATTACCAGACTATATAGGACCCAAAAATGAAATCATTCATGCAATAATCTAATTTTCACGAATTTTGTCACATTGGAGGTATTCGCCGCGCAGCAATGAAATACATTGTTTAAATCATACAGTTTCAAAATCATATAACTTTAAAGGAACCAATTGTTCAGCTATTAATTATTGCCAAATATTGGGTCAATTTGTCCACTGATATTAGCATAAATAGGACAAAAAGTTATAAAGTTTTGAATAAAGTTTAGCCGCTTGGGGATTATATGCGTCAAGTGGTGATGCTTGGGGATTATATGCGTCAACTGGACAGTTTTCAAAATCAAGAAAGTTCCTAAGTAGAAAGTGGTCGCTTCATCCCCAATAACCATCCCAAACTTATCCTGTCGCAGTTTTCGATGTATTTCTCATAAACCGTTGGCCTCACAAAAAATTTTATACTTACAGAAAATATAAAATTATAAAATTTCCTATAAAAAAAAGGTTCTATTACTAGAGTTAATAAATATGCAATGGATTTCGAGAAATGAGCGATTGACGAAGGGGTTACATGACACTCGACGCGCCTTTCGTATTATCTTGATGAAACGTGAATTTACCATCGTAATAAGCATGACAAATAACAAGGCGGAATATTTGATAAAACCTATGCTTTTGGGATTTTTTTTTGCATTGATTTAAATTTTTTTGCACTATGGTGCCTTTTGAAGTTGGATCTCATTTTCATACTACCATTGAGGTAGAGATGCTGGCGCGTTTTTTTTAAGTGGTTTCCCCAGGAAGCCTAATTCTTTTTCTCGTTAAACTATGCGTTTGAAGTGACGAAACCATACTGACTGTAGCCAGCAGGAAATCTTTAAATCGTACCAACTTTTGATACAAAATTTTACTAGAATTGAGAAAATTTTATTAGAATGCTTTATTGGAAGATTTCTTATGTTTTCCTGTAAAATATTTTTGACAATTGAACTTAACTATTCTGGTGACAAGCAGAATGCAATTATGTTAAAGAAGGGCACGCAGAACATCCAAAAAAGACACAGCAGAAAGAAATAGCAACCAAATAATAAAAATGTACGCACATCGAAAAACAAAGAAATTGTGTATTTAAATTGTCAAGGTTTTTTTAAATAACAAAGACGAAATAATAAACTTAGTAGTACAACGGAGATCCATTATTTTTTGTTTAGTAGAAACGCATGTTGATATCAATGTAACAGAAAAAAGACCTGCAAATAAATGGATACAAGTTTGAAAATTGTGAGACTATAAATAGACGAACAGGAGTCCAGCTAGTCACAAAGCCTACAAGAGTTACACAGCACAGTTCAACACTAATAGACTACATAATAACAAATAACAAACATATATTGCATGAAGTAAACTTAACCCAAAAAAATTAGTGATCATTGCGTTCTAACAGTTAATATTAATTTTGAAAAAAAAAAACTATAAATTAAAATAAAATATCATTTAAAAATTATACAATAGACAATTTCCACGATAATTTAGTGAAAACTAATTGGAATAACGGTATATCAGACGTGAATGTTACGGCCAATTTATTTACAACAGCTATAAAAAATGTACTGAACGACCTATGCCTAAAAATAGAAATTAAAATTCCAGACAAACATGCTAACAACAAGTGGATCAACAGTGACATAGTCAATAAAATGAAAATAAGAGACAATAAATATGAAATAGCTGCTATTACAAAAAAGGAAGAAGATTGGAATACATATAAAATACTAAGAAACGAGGTAACAACAATGATTAGAAACGAGAAAGAAAAGTATTATAATATGGTAATTGAGGAGAATAAGGGTAACACTCGAGAAATGTGGAAATACTTAAAAACGTTACTGCCTAGTAATAGAAAACCACAAGGAAACACGATAAAGTTTAATAATGTAGAAATATCAATAGGACATACCATAGCGACTGAATTTAATAAATATTTTTTAGAAAGCATCAAAGAGATCATTACAAATATAAGTAAATACAACCATGAAAATGATATACTATCTAGGGCACAAAAATATAGAACGTTCCCTAATTTCGAAAAAAATTGATTTGCCTCATCTGAAAAAAATTGTGAGCGCATTAAAGAATACAGCAGCAGGTGTAGAGGACGATATATCAACAAAAATATTGAAAGATGCATTTATAATTATTGGAAATCGTTTCCTTGATGTTATAAACAACTCGCTTCAAAGTGGTAAATTTCCTACTGAATGGAAGTTGTCTGTTATTATTCCTGTACCTAAAGTTACAAATACAACTATGTGTCAAGAATATAGGCCAATAAATACAGTTCCAGCTTACGAAAAGGCATCAGAAATAGTAGTGAAGGAACAACTATTAGATTATTGTGATAAAAATCAATAATAGTGCCGAACCAATCTGGTTTTCGTAAGGGTCACTCTTGTGAAACGGTAATTCTAAATATGTATGATACATGGATTAAAGCTATTGACAATAGTGACATAGTTATAGCAGTATTTTTGGATTTTCGTAGGGTGTTTGAAACTATTGATCGTGAGTTGTTAAAAAAATTGGAGAAAATGGGGATATGTGATAATGTGTTAAAGTGGTTTCAGGATTATTTAGATCATATATCACAAAAAGTTAAATACAAGAGTTGTACTTCGCCAGCAATGATAACCAAATATGGAGTACCTCAAGGTACAGTCCTAGGACCAATTTTGTTCATTCTGTACGTTAACGATATGATAAAATGTATAGACAAATGTAATATTAAAATGATTGCAGACGACACAATGTTGTACATCATAGGAAAAAATGTTGTAGATTTAATATGCATAATAAATCAGGAACTTAATGTAATATATGAATGGTTGTGTGATAATAGTCTCTGCATTAATGTGAAAAAATGTAAATACTTGATTATAGGAAGTACTTATAAATTAGATAATATTGAAGGCAATTATAATATAAAAATTAATGAAATCAATTTAGACAGAGTAAACGACATGAAATATCTAGGAGTTGTAACTGATGAGAACTTAAACTTGAGAAAACATGCAAACAATATAATGAACAAAATGTCAAAAAAAGTATCTTTCTTAAATAGAGTTGGAAATTCACTCTCTATGTTTACTAAAATATTAAAATACAATTCAATTATTGCACTGCATATCGATTTTTGTTCCTCAATATTATTTAACTTAAATCAAAATCAAACTCAACAACTCCAAAAGATCCAAAATAGAGCAATGAGAATTATTCTCAAATGCAATAGATACACACCAATCAGAATGATGCTAGAGGTGTTAAATTTAATGAATATAAAACAAGGAATTGATACAGAACATTAATAGTCATTTATAAAATAAAACACAAAATGTTACCACCGTACTTATATAATGAAGTAAGGTACATCAATGATGTTTCTAATTACCTAACCAGAAATGCAAATAATTTTTTATATGTGCTTTTAACAAGACTAATACTGAAAAGTCTGGGTTGCTAAAAGGTTTAAAATTATATAATAATTTACCTGCCACTATTGGAGATTGCCAGAATTTAAATAACTTTAAGAGCATTCTATACAAGCACGTGGTAAAAAGAATTTTAGTTCATTTAGAATTTAGAAATTAAGTTTATTAAATAGTGTTAGTAGGTATATGTAAATTAAATATTGAAAAAATTTGTAATGATTAGCTATGCTAAAGAAAGACATCATTATTAAATGTTTTAAGAGTGGTATATCTTTTTCCTAAAATAACTTCGCAGTCAAAACGAGTATTTCTGCGCCACGAACGCCTTGAAACATGTTTACTAAAAATTAATGCTGATTGCTGATTGATTGAATACATATTTTCTGTTCTTCCGTGATTGGTTAAACTAAACTGTTTTCTTATATTTAGAGCACGAAAAGTGCCAAGACAATGACAAGTGAATCATGTTTTTAAGACAAGCATTAGTTGTTCATTTGTCTATTGAAATACTGCATAGAGGAATAAATTATGAGAAGTACTAGATTTGTGAAAGAGGTGCCGATGTACTAAAAATTATTAAACTGTACTGAATCTAGTACAATTGTACTAGAAATCACAACCTTGGTAGCCAGTGTCACCCCCGTCGCCTCGTCAATGCATAAGGACGCTTCCCTCTCTTATTAATAAATGAATGTCAAAGGGTCCACCCAAATAAATCTACTGACGTGAATATTTAGATTTTTGACACATCTCTATTCAACCGAAAATTTCTTTTTTTAAATATCCGATTAAAAATGTGAGATTTTATTATACGTATTTAAAAAATAAGTAACAAGGTAAAATAAGTCACTTGGGGTATTTTTGGGAAACCGCATTTAAGGGTGTTGCAATTTTTTTAAACTTCTTGTATGATACTTATCTCTTTTGAAAAATAGCACTAAGAGGAACTGTCAAATAATATTCAACACCGTTGTATTATGACCACACTGTCATTTTATTAGTCTAAGCTCAAAGACAGACCTCATGTCAATCGGTAATTGCTCGAAATCCATTGCATTTATCGGCTTTAGTAATTGAACCTTTTTTGTAGCAAATTTTTATACAATTTTTTCTGGGACGAACGGTTTCTGAGAATAACGCCGTATACGATAGGGTGAGTTTAGGGTGCTTTTTTGAGGGTAAACTGACCACTTTCTACTTTGGAACTTTTTCCTTCGCAATCTTTTCACTTGACGCATAATCCCCAAGCAGCAATACTTTATAATTTTTTTTATATTCGACTATTTTGGTTCCAATGTTAATAGACTATAATGTAAAGAAGTAAATTTTGACGGAGGAATTATATAATAACATATACAATATTTTTGAATCCTCGGTACTACTATGTGTTAATCACAGTATCGCACATCCAGCTCGGTATAACAACGAAATTATTAACAAGATTCACCTAAAACACAATACGTCTTATTATGACACTCACTCAAAAGGTTAAGATCTCTTATTAAAAAAAGTAAATTGATAATGCATACAAAAAAATGTATAAATGACGCTAAACAGATCATCAAATTTAATTCTACGGCGTTTTGGTCATACACCCATAATATAAAAGGTTGCATAGAATATCAAGCCTAGTAAAAACGGCAATGAAACATACGGCTCACAGGCAAAAAATGGAGGGGCCCAAGAAATAGATTTGCAATAATTATTTTCTTAAAATTTTTCGATGTATTCTTTTAATCAGAAAAATAATCCCTTTTAGAAAATACCAAAAGCTACCTTGCTTAGGATGTATGTAAAAGTCATTTTCAGAGGAAATCCTTCAAATCATAAAAAAAGAATCGTAATATGTTTTGTCCGCAAAATTTTACTCCCCCTGAGCTGGGCGCCCCCACCATTTCAAATACATTGTAACACTTTCTTTGTAATCTTTGTTATTATTATTATTGTTTGCTATAAACATTGGAAAAGAAAGATCATTTTTCAATTTTTTAACGGCAACCTTGTAATGGTATACAGGGTGATTCGCGAGCAATATGCCATAGCCTAATGGCAGATAGAGCAGTTCAAGGCAACTCTAGACCTACAAGGAAAACATTTTTTGACCACTGATTCAGAAGATATAGCGTGTTTTATGCATTTGGTCTGACAATTCAAAGATCCATTCTCTGCAACGGATTGAATGTAATTGAAATATACCAGTAACATTCCTCATCTGGGACTTATCAGAATGGCCTACTTGGTTTTGATAAATCCAGGGACGGACTTGGTAAAAATCTGCCCTCTTCGTTTTTGACAAAAAAAATACATTTTCTATCGCATTTCTGGAAAATTATTAGCGGATTCGGAAAGTTCAGAAAAGCGAATTTTGGCGCACACCTAAACCGTTTCGGCAAAAAAATCACAAAATAATTTAGGGCATCACAACTAACACTTTAACCGGGCATTAATTATGGAATAATTTGATACAGTATTTTCAAATGCTTCAGATCCATATCCCTTCTGAGACATAGCAAAAAACATAGCAAAAAGTATACCTAGCAAGAAAAAGACAGAGTCGTACTTGTGAAATTTTGAAGGTATACAAAATGATAAAATCTGAATGGATTATGGATATAATCTACATTGAAAAAAGCATGCACACATAAACGTGATAACCCTTTTAATAAACAATAGATAATTCTTCAAAAACTTAGCATCATAATAAGAATAACGTCATAACATCATAACTTAACATCATATTATTAAATAAGGAATGCTTCAATTCAAACTAGATCAGGTTCTCCAATGATCCCCCCCCCAATTTCGTTGCATTTCCTGCAGTGCACCAATAAATGTTGTGTGACCATTCCAATAGTTTGTCTGTGGTTCTTCATGTCATCAGAGGCAGCCATTACCCGCTGCCGTAGTTCTTCTTTAGTGTTAACTTCCGTGCTGTATACCGATTGTTTCGTGGCCCCAAACATAGTAATCGAGAAGTTAGGTCAGGAGACCTAGCTGGCCAAGCTTGAGAACCTCCGCTATAGATCCAACAGTTAGGAATCTCATTGTTGAGATGCTCCCTGACATGGAGTGAGAAATCAGGCGGTGAAAATAATTCTGGGCAAAGTTCTTGGATGATGCAATATCCAATGGCAGAATGTAAGACGTGCAACTTCATCACCTGGTTCGAGATGCTGAATTTTTTTATGCGGTAAGGATGCAACCGTGCAGCTTTTAATGCCCTCCATACGCGGGTTTGCGGAACACCTAGCGCGTGTGCCATTCTTCTAATGCTTGTCGAGAGATCTGCAATCTCTACAACGTTTTCTTCAGCCGGTCTAACTGTTTGTTCTACATTTCCATGAGTTCCAGGAAATCTTCCATGTCCCGAGAGAACTTGAAAATTCTGATGAACGTGTGGCGTGACGGTGCCATGAAATCTTCACTGATATTCCCTTGCATCGCTATTGCAAAACCCATACACATAAATGATATTAGCGAATTCAGCATTAGTAAACTGATTACGCATCTTTGAAACACGAAGAAATCACCGAACAATTAGAGCACCAAATTGACAAAATAATAATGTCAAAGTACTGACAAATACTATTATTTTCAATTCCAAAATAAAACTGTGCCTGTATCTTTTTTATAGTATTGTTTTTGCTTCTTTCTATCGACTAGGTAAGAAGGTTTTTTGCTACGTTTTTTGCTATATCTCAGAAGGGATATAGATCTAAAGCATTTGAATAGACTCTATCAGACTGTTCCATAATTAATGCCCGGTTAAAGTGTTAGTTGTCATGAGCTAAATTATTTTGCGATTTTTTTTGCCGAAACGGTTTAGATGTGCCGTCAAAAATGATTCGCTATTCTGATAATATTTTTTTTGAACTTTCCAAATCCACTAATAATTTTCCAGAAATGCGATGGAAAAATGTTATCAAAAACAAGAAGAGCAGATTTTTACCGAGTCCGGCCCTGGCTTTTTCAAAACCAAGTAGGCTATTTTAACAAGTCCCAGGTGAGGAATGTTACTGGTAAATTTCATTCGATTATATCTAATTCGTTGCAGAGAATAGCTCATTGAATTGTCAGACCAATTGCATGAAAACACCCTGTATCTTCTTAACCAGTGGTCAAAAAATGTTTTCCTTGTAGATCTAGACTTGCTTTGAAGTGCTCTATCTACCATTAGGCTACGGCACATTTCTCGCGAATCACCCTGTATTTTTAAGCCAACTGGACACACTTTTTTAGTCATAACAAAAAAGGAATTTATGTTCTTAGTACTAGGTCTTCAAATGTTCTTATCTTTATGTTAAAAAATAAAGAACTAGAGAAACTTGGTTTAGCGGTCATCCGGTAATATGAATAATATTGTGAATATATATGAAAGTCGTGCTACTCAATTTATTTCAATTTCAAATTATGAGAAGTTCCTATTGCGTCAACCTTCATTCACTCTCTTTAGTTTATATTTAACTTTGTAAAATTATTGTTGTGTAAATACAATCAAAATTTTAGGGAAAGGTGAAACAACTTTTGCCGAGTCTCATTAGGAAAGATTTTGATTATTCAAATAACATTTTCGCCTGTTCCCACTTGAGAAAACTGGGTCGCGACAGAACAGTCTCAAATTAATGAACGTCAAGTATCAAAGGATAGCTCTTTTAAAATTTTGTTTCACAACTTTCTTTTATTTGGTTCATTACCGAGTTTTGGTATTCTGTCGTGTTCAACATCATTTATTTTAGAGGGTGGTACCAAATTGTAAGCAGTAGTATTTTATTTAAATTAAATATAATTAGTAGGCAAATTAATTGTTCAAAATTAATTAAAAACGTATATTTAAAAGAAAGGCATATTTTGCAGAATATCAGTATGAAGAATTGCGTCTATCTGCGCCTTATTAAAAAAGTATTTATACCTAGGTAAAACCGCCGAAACACTTTAAAATTATTTAATAATATATTTCGATAAAAAAATTTAAGTAAATATGATTTTGGGATCACTTAAGAAATCTTAACGTTTGATTAAAAAAAAAACAAACTAAAATACAAATGAAAAATGAATGTATAGACATGTGACTTCGTGGTTGAGCGCTAAAAACATTTGCCGCTCACCCCGGAATTCTCGGTTCGATTCCCGGTCGAGTAGTTGGAACTTTTTTTTAAAGCAGAAATTAAAACTAGCATTTATCTTAATTGACTCAATATTTTATATTGACTCCATTTGCTATTGAAAGTGCTTAACAACATTTTAGTACACTCCTAATTAATCTGCCTCTTGATGGATATTTCCCTTTTCTTCAATTAAAACTTCTTCATATTGGTTAAGTGTTATGGGGGGTTTGGGCCTCTCCGAAATTATACTTCCAGCTGATTCCAACGTGTTCAATGAGATTAATGTCTGGACTGCAAGCTGCACAGTCCACAGCGCGAACTCATTGTGGTATAAGATGTATAAAAATTGAAATTTTTGGCAATATCTTTGCTATGGAGATTACATGACGTTGTAGAATTTTAATTAGGTACCTTTTGTGCTGTTAGGATTCCAACAGGTATTATCATAAATCAATCGTGATATCGCCACACGCCAGTATTGATCGACCACCAAATGGAACCGTTTCAACTACATTAATAAGCGTTCTCCTAGTCTTCACCAAATCTTTATACGAGCATCATTGCGCGAGAGGATAAATTTAAATTCATCAATGAACTTAACTTGACAAAAATGCCTCAGTCGCCAATAAAATATTCCCTGGCAAATTGCAGTCTTCGCCTCCAATGATATCTAGAGAGCTTTGGATTTTTTGATCTTTGTCTGGCCCTAATATTAAATTCCCTTAGTCAGTTTGATCACTTATTCTTAGCCTTACTGCTCGCATCTAGACATTTCGGAGTTCTCTCACTGTGCTTCGGTGTTAGTGTTTGTGTAAGCAAAGCAATCAATCATTACTTTCATTAGTCACTCGTCTGCGACCTGATCCGTCTAGAGACACTGTACTTTTTCCATAAATTGTAAATGGCTCCCTATTGCACTCCAAGTTGAAGAGCAACATTTTACTGAGAATAATTTTCTTGTAGTAATTACACCCCTGCATGTTTCTACAACTGATAATTGCCTTCCAAAATCACGTGTAACACTATTTTGGTTAGTCGTCATTAATAACTATCAAACAAACTGGATTAACAAATGACAATCATTGCTAGACCATCTAGTCAGAGCCTTACGAGCACTTTGATTTTTGGATTTTCATGACATAAATTTGTATAACCAGAAAAATACTGAGGCAACTTTGCTATTTTTCTCAAATCATTGAATGTATGTATGGAGCATATATATGCAAAAAGTTAAAGAATTTCCTTAAAATTCAATAAAAAATACTAAAGTGCGAATTTGTGACTACATTTTTCTTTTTATTGGTGTATATATGTACATATATTTTATTGCAATTTGTATGTATACTAGAGAACCGAGTTGCCTGAGAAACGTTTCTAAAAAGAGGCCTATACCACTCAAGGACCTAAAAAAACTGAAAATGGTTTCTCATAGAAAATCACCTACTGCATTCGATTTTTCAAGGCGCCCTGAGATTCGAAATTGCAAACACTCCCTAAATGTCAGTTTTACCCCTAAATGAAAAAATTGGAAATATACGTTTTTTAATACTTCTCACGTCATATCTTCGTTATTAAGAAATTTACTGAGCTGATTCTTTTCGCTAAATGATCGCTTGTATCTTGCTGTGACACTAACGCTGTTAAAAACTGCTTTCTGTGGAGCCGTCTTGTATTATACATGTTCTTATCTTTCTGATTAAATAAACGGTGTTGTTTTTGTATTAAATTATTTCTAGTACTTAGTTATGCTTGATGGTGTCAGTTAAGGTCCTAAAGCATTTTCTGGTGTCATTGGCAAATTATTGCAAACTTCTCACTAAATTTCGTAACATCGAAGGAAATCCATTTCCCGATGTAGATAGAAATATTTTGAGTCTGGATCAGCAGTATTTGTTTGATATGTTAAAAGTGGTATCTTCAGGAGAATACAGTCAAGATTTAGCTGCTATACAACCAGAGCCGGTGGTGCATTCTAGATGGCTGACAACTGCAAACCGAATCTTTCGCCTCTATGTGACATTCGAAGAGCTTTCCGAATATTTGATGCTTATATTTTGAAAGTACATGGTCCAATATAGTTTAATATAGAAGCAAAATCATTGTGCAGTGAGGGATCTCGACATTTGTGGAAGCTAATTATATATTCAAGGTATATGCCGGATCATCTAAGAAAAACAGTGGATGTTGTCATTCAAAGGAACGGATATTTCGCGCATGTGGAGAATTTGCTTCTGGCAATGTTATCTGATGATGGGAATCATATTCGAAAATTAGCTTGCCGTAGGGTAACTGCTGTCAGGAAAAGTAATGAGATTTCTCACCTGCCAAAAAATTTCGTGTACAGATAATAAATATGGAAGCAACTGATTATACTGATATTATTTCTTTGGGTGATGATGTTGAACTGTTTACACTTCCAAATTTAAAACACGTCTCCGATGAGGACTTGAAAAGTTTCATATCAAATGAGGATGCTTCAGCGCAATTTTTAAATGTGCCTAGTTTCCCATGCCATACACAAGGGACCGAAAGATGTGTAAAACTGGTTAGTGAGGCTGCATCTCTTGTTTGTGGAGAAGAAAGAAGGGATGGATTTATAAGATCTCAGCTTGAATCTAGAAATATGATGAAATCTTTCAACACGAAATCAGAAATTAGATCAAATAATTTTTTTCCAAGGGCTAATTATAGACATTCTGATACTTAAGGTTTAGTTTTCTTAGTTCATTAGTTTACAAATAATTAAATTAATTTTTTGGTTCATTTGTTATTCATAATCTATCAACCTAATAAAATATATAAGTAAAAAACAAGTTTGGGGCACCTACAAAAATACTCCTAACGTATCCAATTTTCATATACATACTTTTTAGACATACGAGAAGAGTTTCCATATAGGACCGAAAAAAAAATTGTTTTCTAAAAAAATATTTTTTCAGTGGGTGGGGCACCTGAAGTACATGTCCAAAAAAATATTTTTCTAGGAAAACACTCAATAGTGAATGTAGCCATTTTTGTCAACCAGACCGTTATCAACTAAAAAAATTTATAATTTATGATATTTCTCTAACCACCTTAATATATAATCAATACACAAATAAAAAGACATTATTTGATATAAAAAGTATTATCACTTACAGTTTCAACGGAAGTGATGACAACTTTCTAATTTTTATCATGACCCCTGTATATTTTCACAGTTTTGGATAGGACATTGAATTTTGAATTCGGCAGTGTGACATATTTAAGTGTTTGGCTTTTGTTTTTTCGTTATTATTAGCGATATATTATTAAATGCAAAAAACGTATAAAAAAGGTTTATAAAAATTTTAAATATATATTTCAAGTGAAGTTCTATTGGTTTATTTAAGGACTATTTTATTGTAATATGTACAAAGATATTAAGTACAATGGCATAAAATTAGTTATTTTTCTCTTTTTCTATGAAGGGGTTCTGTACTTTAAAATTACAAATAATTCTGATATTGCACATATAAATCTTTTTATGTCACATAATGTCTTTTTATTTGTGTATTGACTATATATAATAACAATTTTCTAAGTTAAATATCAAACAAAAAAGGAGATGAACCATATCTTGATGACACCCAGTATAATATATTACACAAAATAAATATTCTTGATCAAATTTTTACGATAAATAAATGATACAGTAAAACTTTTGTTTTACCTTGGACAAGCTTGAGTTTGTTTATTATTTGTATTATATGTATGACACATCAGAATAAAATTTTCTTTGGGATTAAACATTATAACAAATTTAATAACGCAATGTCATAACCGAGGTTATTTGTTTCAACATTTTTGCGCTGAAATTGCATATAATTAAAATAATTAATTGCAGTTTGACAGTTGGCAGCTGCCAAAATGGAAATTTTGATGCCAAAATCATATTTAGCACCGTCGAAAACGTTGGTAGTGATATAGTTTTACACATAGAAGAAGTTTTTCTTACAAATTTTGGAATTTTACAATTTGCGGTTTGACAGTTGACAGCTGCCAAAAAGGCTATTTTGATGTCAAAATCATATTTAGCACCATCGAAAACATTGGTAGTGATGTAGTTTTACGCAGAGAAGGAACTTTACTTACAAATTTCGGAATTTTACAATTTGCGGTTTGACAGTTCGCAGCTGCCAAAATGGCAATTTTGATGTCAAAATCATATTTAACACCCTCAAAAACGTTAGTAGTGATATAGTTTTACACATAGAAGAAGCTTTTATTACAAATTTTTGGAATTTTACAATTTGCGGTTTGACAGTTGACAGCTGCCAAAAAGGCTATTTTGATGTCAAAAATCATATTTAGCACCATCGAAAACATTGATAATGATGTAGTTTTGCACATAGAAGAAGCTTTACTTACAAATTTTGGAATTTCACAATTTGCAGTTTGACAGTTAGCAGCCCAAAAAGGCTATTTTGATGTCAAAATCATGTTTAGTACCCATGGAAACGTAGATTACGATGATTTAGGCGACAAAAATTTCTAACAAAATTGTAATTTTTTTTGCTTAAAAAAATTTACGGAATCACCGTAATTTTTTATGGCCTGATTCGGTTTCCGCACATCAAAATACATAAGGAAACATGGTTTTGATTTAAAGCATAGAATTTTTTTTGTGTGCCTGTGTTATGACCCATATTTAAAGTACTTATCTATTCTAGGAGTAAGCAAAACAAAAATATAATTTTAATAATTTAAGAAATGGCTGATTTTATTATAAGCAAAACGCCTTACTTTAATGAGAGGCAACAATCACGAACGAATATAATGAAGCCTTTCAACAGTTTCTGTTAATCCTTTACGGAAATGCATTTGTCTACTTCGTTAGAGAGTGATGTTAGGTGTGAAAAACTGTAAAAGCTGCAACTTTAAAAGCTTAATAGTGCACAGCTTCTTTCCTGCTACTCGTTATAGTAATTCCTTTAGGATCTTTGTTATATGGGCCTCTGGAGGAAGCGATAGTGAAATAGATTTCTATTCTATATCCGATATCAGTTTCTCCAAGGCCTTTGCTTTTGAAATATTGCTTAGATATAAAAATTCATCGAGTTTTTATCAAGGGATATAAATATTCTCGATATCATGTATCCAGAATAAATTAATGTTTAGATAGCAAATGCAAGAAAGCATAAAATATTATACGTATTGCTTTATTAAAATATATCGGTCGATTGCATGGGCAGTTCTCCTATTATCGTATTATTTGTTCAAATCTGAATTTCTTTTAGTATATGCAAAAGTTATGGAATGCAGTAGTTTGGTACTAGAATGCAAGGCTAAATTATAGAAAAAAAGTTGCTTTGAAATAGTTATTTATTATCGTTGCTTTAAAATGATATCAATAATTATATCACGTAATTCAGTTTGCATTAGTATGACTCAGAAATAGTAGTCAGTGTCTCGTATGTACATTTAATTATTTTGTAAATTTTTGTAGTAACTGGTACATTAGTCGTCAGAGACTAGACAATCCGAGTAATAATTCACCGAATACCGACTACTTTTTTAGAAGCAGCTTTGAACCTCTAACCTATTACTTACGTCTAGCTCTCATTTGCCAACGTTGGATGTGTTCGAAAATCATTACCCTATGTTGATTAGACGTTGGCAATTCATCTGCTTAGGTTCAGGTGATTTTAGGGTAACGTACCAACGTTGTCTGACGATATTGACTGACGTAATAATAATAGTAATCTTTTTACTTCTGGTTCCGTACGACCTAAGAAGAAGGATCCCTCACGATCGACCCCAAGCGGATGAGGGGACAGGCGGGAGGAACCTCACCGGATGGTCTCAACAACGACGAAAATGGCAATGCACACGGACGCTTTATAGACGAAGGAACTTTTGGGATGGCTTGCTGACCCGCCGCGAGAGTAGCAAACCTGAGCAAAGGGCCCACATGGCGCGATTGCATGCACTTTGGTACGAAATGCATCCAGAGCATCGTGCCTTCTCTCAACAACACAAGAGAAATCAAGTATCCTCGTTGTGCAGGACAGGTTACTGCAAGGGCACCCCGTCAGCTGGAAGAACTGCCAGAAGCAGTCTCACTGCGGCAATTACCAACTGATGGGGAACATCCTTTAGAGTTCACCGATGTAGACTTAAGGACGAGGGTTAGCCTTAACACCAGGGCTAACCTAAAGCCACAAGACCTGGCTAGAATGGACGGTTTTTTTGATGAGGAAATTCCGAAAGATGCAGACATCTGGCAAATCAACTGAAAGCTGTGTACAACGCCGCGAAGCAACTTGTAACCTCGAGAGGTCAACCAATCACGGGGTCGAGAAAGCTAAGCCGACGTGTAAAAAATCGAGGGCAAGATACAGTCGGCCAGACAACACGCTTCTTGGATCCGGAGTGTGGTGGAATATAAGATGAGTGGTAGAGCCTTTAGTTTGAGAATCCGGCGCATAGCAGCCGGATTTGGACGTTATCACCATACTCTCTATATCTGACAGTGATGCTTACTATCAAGCAGCACTGTCTAGATAGGATCCGAACGCTTACGGCTATAAAGAAAACGTTGAAGAGGCGATGAGGAGTATGGAGCAAAACAATTTGTTCCGTACGAATCTCTTCACGCCTCTTCTCAAGAGCCACAGCGGGTGTAGATGATCCGACGACTGTGGAAGATGTCGAAACCTTCTGGAAGGGAATCTACGAAACGACGCGTCCATTCAATACCGACACTCCAGCAATTGGACACTTCGAGGTTCTGTGCCACAGACATTTTGTAGAGCCAGAAGAAGTGTGCACGGCAATCAGTACGAAGGAAGTCCAACAAGCACTTAATGGGTACCAAGAACTTCGCTCCCCCGGGCCCAGAAGGTATTAACAACTGGTGGTGGAAGAAATTTCCTTCCACGCACCCCCATCTGGCGCGAGTTTTCAACTCATAACTGAACGAGGGGCAGCAGATTTCGGACTCGTTTGATACAACATCGCACGAGCTATTGTTGCACTTGTTCGAATGTCTTGCGGTACCAGCACCACTAGTGAGATGCATAGAACAGCTGCTGCCACTCTTGAAGACTGGCTTCACCATAGCATCAGATGCACAGAGGGTCACGACAGAGTAGGTGGCATTTAGGAGACGAGTATTCCAGGGTGATTCCCTGAGGCCTCTCCTCTTCTGCATCTCACTGCTAATGCTGTCTGTTGGGCTCCGCCAAACTCGTGGATATCAAAGCGGACCAACCCCACACCCCGGAAGCATCAAGGTCACCCATCTATTTTATATGGATGACCTTAAACTTTATGCCTCCGGAGAGCGTGAACTACAAAAGTGCTTTTAGGTGGTCGAAGGATGGCACGCGGTCCATTGGTATGGAGTTCGGGTTGGACAAATGTGCAGTCATCCACCTCAAGAGAGGAAGATGCGAG